>JAYMFT010262635.1:0-10747 GCA_038088735.1 Panulirus argus
GGGGGGGGGGGGGGGAACCTGGAGTGCTGAGGCCAGCCTAGCCCTAGCCCCCAACACCATCTGCTGGGAGAGCCCGAAGCCATCCTCCCCCTCCCCCCACCTAGTAAGGTAAAAGGACCCGGCCACGCCACCCTAGGGGCTAGGGCTGCCCTAAGGGCCTCGGCCCGCCATGACACTTCTCTCTCTCTCTCTCTCTCTCTCTCTCTATTGCCGTAATATTGCGTCTCTCTCACTCTCTCTCTCTCTGTTGGTAAACCGGAAATACTTGTATCGCACGTTCCATTGTATTACTTTGCCTCAACTGTACGTAACACTGTCTCAAAGCGGCAACACAGTCCATTAACACTGTTATATTACAAAAAAATATGGCTACGTTGTAATTCAAGAAAAATGTATTTTGTGTCGTAATTTCCCACCTGTACTGTAGAGGAAAGGGGATTTCTACACTCGTGGGGCCTGGACCCCGGACGTCTCTTGAACTTTCTCTGGTGTCATACATCTCTTTAAATTTATGCATGCTCTCCTCATTAACAATTTCGTAACAAATTTATTACTGTCATCCACCCGTCTCACGTTACAAAAGTACTTGTTCACATCCTCGTTGCTTAATTTATATACTTTTGTTGCTCTCTCTCTCTGTTTACTGTTGAAAAACTCGAAGATTGTGATCTGGTCACCCCTCACTCTTCTGTCTTCCACGATGGACAAATCTCAGGCCTCTATTAATCTTTCTCTGTAACTCAGCTCTTAATTCTAGTACCATCTTGGGGGTGTCCTCCTCTGGACCTTCTCTACCAGCTTTTTAAGTAGTCAAGTTCGGTGAGCAAACCTGGGAAACACATTCTACTTCTGGCCTCGTGTATGATGTTAACAGCTTGTTAAATAGTTCCTTTTCCGTATACTTGAAAGCTATTCTACTCTCTGCCAGGAGACAGTTTGTCTCCTTAACCATTCTCCTATTGTGGGACTCTGGCTACAGTGTAGGGATGATGTCGACTCCCATGAACTTCCTCCCAGAGAAGGGTTTCGGTCCCGAAGTTTGTTTCCTGCCGGATGACATTCATATCGAGGCATTATCTCAGCGTGTCTCCTATCCACAGTGCTTTGCGTGTGCGTGTGTGTGTGTGTGTGTGTGTGTGTGTGTCGGGGTGATCTATCTTTTATCTTGAAAGCTTTTATTGGAGAAGTGAAAAAAAAAAAATTCTCTCTAATTCAACATACTGATGATCATCTTCGATCAATCTGTTATCAAGACTTGCTATGTGACGAATGTTAACGAATTATCATTTGGAGCTTTCACAACCAACCAACTGCTCTCTTTAAAGATCCAGC
This sequence comes from Panulirus argus, assembly GCA_038088735.1. Taxonomy (NCBI): domain Eukaryota; kingdom Metazoa; phylum Arthropoda; class Malacostraca; order Decapoda; family Palinuridae; genus Panulirus; species Panulirus argus. The sequence goes on from JAYMFT010262635.1 coordinate 1,333, forward strand.
AAAATGTTTTCATAGAATACGAAGCAATTACTCAACCGAGTCGTGTAATTAAGGCGAGGTAATTACGGATAATTTCACGGCCCTGTAAGTGATTAACGCGATTAACTTCCTCTCCGTCTATCTCCCTCCCCTCCCTCCTTTCCATCTACCCTCCTTCCGGATGGATCTACAACAGTTGATTTTGTCAACATTACTTGCAACATGACTCGTACTTTCGATAAAGTCGTTCTATGTTGTAGGATACGATGGTTATAGCTGTTTAAGATGACTAAGCCTGTATCCGTAATCATGCGATGAATACAGAACAGAACCCTGTATTAGGAAGAGGTTAAATACACAGTAATCTACAGAGCCAATCTTATCTTACGACACAGGCGTTACGGAACAACTCCGCTGTATTTGTGTTACGTTATTTTCACCCGGTCACACCTGTACTGCCTGGAGAAAGTGTCGCAATATCAAATTATATTTTGAGGTGTAAGAATGAGGAGATTAACGGAGAGAAAAAAAAATTGTGCTTTTATACTTTGTCTATATGTGTTTGAAATTGTGAAGTACAAAACTCGACTGGTCTAAGAATTTGAGACAAATTTCTGCTTTTGTCAGTCAATTTACGAAATGAAGTTACGGGTGAACAAACAATATCTTCCTGCGAACACCAGATGGAAAGCAACCAACCACCCAACCCATCTCTTCATATCATTTTCTTTTGTATTCCTCTTATTTACGTGGCTTTTGTGATGCAAAAATAGCCAATGCATATATTTTGCATTCATTCGTAGCGGGAAGGAGGGAAGGAGGTGGTCAAATTTCTGTATTGCCTTAACGGTGGGGAAACGAAGAAAGAAAAGTTGGGCGGGAATAAGAGAGATACATTTCTTGCTAGTACATGATCGTCTGTATTTCTTTGACTGTACCCACTGTACCGTGCGATACATAATTACCTCCACCTACCCACTGTTCTGTACCTTTCACCTACGCTAAGCCAGGCCCACCTGTAACCCCTCCTGTATCCATGTACTGTACCCACCGTATATTCTGTATATTCCTGCCTCCACCTAAACCCAATGCCAACGTGCTCTTTGCTCTAACTAAACCAGAAAAAGCTTCGTGCACGCGTGTGGTTTAATAAACAGACTATTCTTGAATTAAACACAAAGGGGGTTTTAAGGGAACGCTTGCGTCGCCTGGATAGCAGTGTATACACGTTACTGGGGCAGAAACATGAATGGCTGGAAATATAATTTCGAGAATGTCATGTCACAAAATGTCTGTATTAAGTTCCATGACGAAAAGGGGTCATTTTCCTTAAGTTAAAACCCAGGTTAAATCAAAACACATGTTAAGTTTAAACCTTTGTTAGATTAAAACTAGGTTAAGTTAAAACCTATGTTAAGTTAAATCCCAGGATGAGTTAAAACCTTAATAAAGTTAAAATTCAGGTTAAATGAAAACCCAGGTTAAGTTAAATTATAACCCAAGCTAAGCTAAAACCCGGGTCTTTAGATCCTGGGAAATAACGGTATGAAAAACACAGATGGATGCTCATTACCCACCTCCCATTTTCTTTACCTCCCCCCGTTTTCTATGTGTCATTTCTCTCCTCAGCGACCCAGGTGCGGGGTTTTTCCTCCCTGAACAGGTACGTTCTTCTCCCTCCCTCTTCCGTGTGGCACCTGAGGGGGAAACAGGGAGAAAGTTTGATACAAGAGCCACCCCACATTACCCATGACGTCATCCAGCCGGACCACACCGCTCCAGCCCCCCAGGCCCCACCCCCGGGTAACCTACTGCCCACCCCTCCCCCCCCAGGCCCCATCCTGGGTGCCTTGCTGCCCCTTGGTGGGCAAGTTTACCCTCTGACCCAAGTGGTCTTCCTTCTGACCCGTGTGGTCTTCCCTCTGACCCGTGTGGTCTTCATTGTAACCCGTTTGGTCTTTCCTCTGACCCGTATGGTCTTCCTTCTGACCCATGTGGTTTTCCTTGACCCATGTGGTCTTCCTTCTGACCCGTGTGGTCTTCCTTATGACCCACGTGGTCTTCCCTCTAACCCATGTGGTCTTCCTTCTAACCCGTGTGGTCTTCCTTCTGACCCATGTGGTCTTCCTCCTGACCTGTGTGGTCTTCCTTCTGGCCCGTATATCACATCCAGCTCTGACGTACACGGGAGGATGTGTAAAATATTCATGCGTGTATCAGCCACGCCCGGGTTCGAATCTCAGCTGTGGCAGTGGGCCAACATCCAACCCAGCTGTTCATCCTTCCCTTGGGGCTGGTCGATAAATGAACACCTGGCTTAGGCAGGTGTGTATGTGTGTGTGTGTGTGTGTGTGTGTGTGTGTGTGTGTGTTTATCTACATTGGAATAAGATATGACACATATATACCAATAAGACAAATAGTAATAATAATAATAATAATGATAATGATAATAGTAATGATAATAATAATAATAATAATGTTAACAATAATAATAATAATAATAATAATAATAATAATAATAATAATAATAATAATAATAACTCACACACACACACACACAAACAAACATACACATACACACAGACACACACACACGCACACAGAGGGCCCGGAGGGCGCAACACTTTCCTTTCTCACCGGGAAACCTTACAACACTAATAATCGTACTTACATAATCACACGTAATTATACTTACATAATTATCCACATTCATACTTTATATCCACAGCAGACCTTATTTGCTCTTCTCACGTGTGTATATTTTTCTCCTCATGTGTGAAAGTAGTATGTTTGCGAAAGCAGCATGTGTGCGAAAGTAGTATGTGCGCGAAGATAATATGTGTGCGAAAGTAATATGAGTGCGAAATTAGATTGTGTGCGAAAAGTAGTTTGTGTGCGAAAGTAACATGAGTGCGAAATTAGCAGGTGTGCGAAAGTAATGAGTGCGAAATTAATAAGTGTGAGAGTCATATGTGTGCGAATGTCTTTTACAAATACCTTACGTAAGACGTGGTCAGTGAAAGATCTTGTCACCCTGACACGCACACAGTTACCCGACTATTTGAGCACGATGGCATGACGCTACGGAAGGTCCGTCTGTCTGACCTTTGACCTGACCCGAAAAGAGCCGGGCTGTCATGCCTAAGTAGGGTCAATGTGTTGCCGAGGGGTCACTCTCGCGCCGTAGTGCTTAAAGGTCGTACTCTCGCGCTCAGAGGCTAAGTACTACATATATCTATCTATCTGTCTATCTATCTGTCTGTCTATTTATCTATCTGTCTATCTATTAATCTATCTATCTATCTATCTACATGAATTACTTTTGATGCCTAATCTTACCTAACTAGTTTACTGTAGACTGAAGATGACTACATAAAATCGTGCTGTGGTGGTGGACGGGTGTCTGAGCGCTGCCAAGTTTGGAGAAAATCCCTCGTAAACATTTTCAAGATAAACCCACAATATAAGCTCATTAAAGTGGTCAACCGCCGGGGCTTCAGTGGAGGAGGAGGAGGAGGAGGAGGCGGAGGCTCGGCCACGCGTCACTGAACACAGAAACAAGTGAGAAGCAGCAAAAACGAAAGAGCCGACCCGAAAAGTGAATCTGGATTCACAACTTCGAGTCTCTAAGTCTGTAGGATTATGTGATGGCATTTACGAGGGACAAATGTTGCTGTCAGATAGACTGCCTCTGCAAAAGTATGCAATGTTTCATAATAAGGTTCTCCTCCGGCGTGTGTGATAATCCCCTAATGCGTATGACATGAAAGGTTTTCAGTTGAATCTGTAATATAATCTCCTCAAAGTAGTTTTAGAATCGCTTTACTGCTCTTAGTGGAGGAGAACCCCACCAGAAATAGCCCCCAAACTGGCTTTGGGCATTCTATATTTTGCGTCGTTAGCAATGAGGGGCGGTCACCTAAAGTAGTATATAGCTCTTTCTTCACCCTAACTCAGTCGTTCGGGCCATCTCTGTGTCCATCTGTCAAGGTGGAAGGAGAGAGGGAAAGAGAAAGAAAAGAGAGAGAGAGAGAATATATATATTATGATAATGGAAAACTAAGAAGAACTGACGATTGCAATCAGTGAGAGCAAAGTGCATGAAAGATTTCTCTCTCTCTTGAAAAGACGTTTCTCTGGCATCCAGCAATTCAGAGGCAGAAGAGAGAGAGAGAGAGAGAGAGAGAGAGAGAGAGAGAATCTGACTCTTTTCTTCTTTATTTCCTGAACGGCAAAGTCTTATCATCGATTCTGATGAAGGAACGAACACCCCCACCGACGATTCTTATCGTGATTCCATCGAGAACGAGATAAGATAAGAATCAGCGGAGTCTGTTGTGGTAGGGAACACGGGTCGTGTGTGTGTGTGTGTGTGTGTGTGTGTGAGGTCTGCTTTAAATCAGCTTCGGGGGGGAAGGAGAGAGACTTAAGGGGTCACAGGTCATGATGGGAGGTCAACTACAGGGGTGGAATGAAAAGTGATCTTCAGGGGAAAGAGTCAGGGTGAACTAGGGAAGGGAAGGGAAGGGAAGGGAAGGGAAGGGAAGGGATGGGAAGGGAAGCTGTCGACGTGAAGGGGTAGTGAAGGTGATGAGGAAGGTGACAAGAGGCAAGTCGTGAAGATGAGGAGAATATGGAACGGGAAGACGCCACATTCATTAGCCAGGGGGTCAGCATGCGTCTAAAACATCCAGAAATGTGGATGTGAAATGCACTGAAAGTGTCTGAAATCCTGGAGGAGGTGGATGGTGGAGACAAGGAAGGAAGGAAGGTCACCTACACCAGGCTGGACATAAGACAAAAGGAAGGAGTGTGTGTCTGAGTCGGTAAGCCATTATGACACTGGGAGAAAAATGGGTTAAAAATCTTTTTTTCTTTTTTTCCTCTGCCATCAATTACTGAGTGGCTCTATTGACTTCGCCGGCCGGGAGGATACTTCTTTTAAACTCGGATTCAAAAGCTGTTATTGTGTCTTCGTGAGGACAGACGAGGAGGAAGGGGAGGAGGAGGAGGAGGAGGAAGAGGAGGAGGAAGAGGAAGAGGAGGAGGAGGAGGAGGAGGAGGAGGAGGAAGTGGCTGGGAGAAAAAAAGATTTTGAGTCACGCCCAGGTACCTGGCAAATGAAACAGGGGTTTTTATGTCCGTAGATTGTGAGGATATTCTTGGGGAAAAACACGGGTCTTGTGAGTCCTCTGTGTTCCTCACCACACACCCAACTTATGAGACCTGTGAGTGAAAGCCTTGGCGAGTAGCCTCGGATGGGGAGAAAGAATGAGAAGGTATGATGAGACGTTGGAGGTGGCGGTTTCATTTACGGAGCTGGTGAGTTTATGAGTCAAATGGCACCAGGTTTAAGAGAGGCCACTGCAAGGCTGTGTGAGTGTATGAGTACGTATCTCATGAGGAATTTGATGGTGAATATAATTTGAAGCAAGATGGTGATGTTTGTAGACAAGGGCATCACACGAGATCAGGTCAGGTGGTGAAAGATTATTATACACGAGTCAAACTCTCGAAGTTAGAAGATGTTAAAAAAATGTGCCCAGACAAATCTAATACCGGACGGTGGAATATGGCAGACGAGAAAAAGAATTAACAGGAAAAGTTGAAAGGCAAGCTATTTACGATGCTGTGTCTATTAAGAGATTTACAGACAACGCCAGACGACTTGCTTAAAAGACACGGCATCCCCAGAGTTCCCAATGAAAATCCCCTTTACTGATTTAGAGACGAGGAGAGGTGTTTAAAAGATCGGCACAGGTAAAAGAATTAACAATCTTTCGGGGACAAAAGCAAAAAGATCTTCTCTGACGTTCCTCACGAGGAGGAGAGTGCAGAAATTAACAACATGAGTCGAGCTGGACGGCTGCAACGCCCCGGCAAGACCAGCATGTTGCTCGATCCACTCAGCAGATTAGCAATTGCATTTGGGCGATAGACCAGGAGAACTGAACAACTCGAAGATTGAAGCCAGACCGGGAGATTACAAGGCCAGGGGGGATCATAAGTAATCCCTGATGGCTCTGAACAATTTGTGGGGACTTGCAGAGGAGGCGGCTGGTTCAAGGAAGAGGCAGACAGACGCTGCTACGTTCCCTCGAACGCTTCTTCGACATGGGTCGACACAAATTGATACCTTGAGGCGCCCGACTTCAGCCATATTGAACTAATGTGAAAGAATTCCACACACACACACACACACACACACACACACAACGGAGTCTTTACGCGATGTCATCCAAACGGACTCTCTTCGGCTAACTGGTACATACGTACGCGTCCGGCTCGTCCGTTCAAGCGAAGCGCAAGACGATGCTCATCGTTTTATTTTCTGTACCATCTCTTCTTCTTCTCCTCAATAACCCGGATGCCTTCGTTGCTCGTGTGACGACGGTTGAATTGTAAATTTTGCCGAAGTTCTTGTCGGCCCTGAGAATTACGTAGCCGTAAGGGATTTCAGTCTCGAGCTGTCCAAGGTTTTTGTTGTGTCTCGTCTCTGTCACGTCTCAGCTCCGGACTTCAGGACAGGCTGGCTGGCAAAAACCACGGCCCTCTAAGAAATGAGACGAATGACGGGGAGTTATCAAAGACTGGGTACAGGGGGCGCCTGGAATGAGGCTGTATTTGGTCATTATTTGCGTGATTTCATTTCAATTCATCCTAACCAGAAGGTAATACATGAGACATATGAATTGTGTTATTCAAGATTTTGTTTTTCTAATGTCGGTTCACGGGGTAAATTACAAGTAACTTAAGTGCTACTTATAAGGACTTATGAGGAGATGTAATCGACATCTAAGTTATAGGAACCCTGAGGTCTCATATCCACCCCCACCTCTCCCCTCCTCCCCTCTCCCCAAACTAGCCTAAACTCTGCCAACTTAAAACCTCTCCTCCTTCTTTATCACACCTCATGTCCCCTTCTCCATTCTTCCTCCGCAACTTACCCTCTCTCCCTCTCTCTTCTCTTTCTCTCTCCCTCTCTCTTCTCTTTCTCTCTCTCACCTCCGAATGCCCTTTTCATCTACCGTCTCTCTCCCCCAGCCCCCAACTCACTCTACCTACTCTCACTTCTCCCTAAAGTCTCCCCATCCCATCAACTGCACCCCACTTTCACACCCCCCCATCCATCTGTCTGCCCTACACTGCGGAACCAGAGAGATACTTAGGTTATTCCACACATCCAACAAACAAGATGTTCACCACAAAAAGTATCCTTACCGTTGGAGAAAAAAAGTAATACGCCCTCGGACCACTTTATCGTGATAAGGCAACCCACGTCTGGAGTTAGTTATTGGAAGCCTGAGTCATCATCTGGATGATAACGGTAGATAGGTGGGTGATGCAAGGCTTTTTAAATCTGGATGATGAGGATGATGCAGGCGGATGCGTTGATAAGGCTCGGCCGACAAAAGGAAGCGTGTGTGTGTGTGTGTGTGTGTTTGGAAATGCCAAATAGAGCGTAAAATTTAGCTGTGTGTGTGTGTGTGTATAAAAAAAAGAGTAAATGTTTTTTTTTATACACTCTCGTATTTCCCTTCCTCCAACGCATTTCCATTTTTCGAGGAGCGCTGTGTGTTATAGGCTCGGTGCTTTCGAATAAAGACGAGCTGATAGTTGGCTTCAAAAACCTGACCACTGGTGACATGAATCTCGTATATATATATATGATCTTTTTCTGTCGATTTAGCGCCAGGAACAGACGAAGAAGAAGGGGGGCCTCATTCGCTAACAATTTTTTTTTTTCAAGCTGTCATGTGTACCTAAAAAATATCCTCCTATCCACAACCCAGGCCACACAGTCCTCTCGATGGTCTTCCCCGGTTCCTTTACATATGTCCCTGGTTCACTCATTTGACAGAGCACGTCGCCCCCTGTATACCACACCGCTCCAATTCACTCTATCATCTGCACTTATATATATATATATATATATATATATATATATATATATATATATATATATATATATATATATCCCAGAATGATCTATGGTGAATCAGGTACGCATACACGTCTGAAAAACTGGTTTTTGGACAGTGATATTATATGATCAAAGGACCTGCCTTCCGGACAGAGTTGTTATACGGTACGCTGTGTACCAGTGGCTACGCCAAATCCTGCCCCCTCGCCCGGTGAAGGTGTCCAGAGAGCGGGGTGGAGACGAACCCGGGTACAGCGGGGGTCCAGCACAGACACACACACCCTAGTGATTGATAAACAAATCACATGATGATGTCACAGCTGAATGTCACAAGGCACGGTTGCCAACTGCTGAGTCGTGTGGTCATAAGTACCACCACCTAACGCTACTGCTCACTCGCTGTACGGAGGTGATGATGGTTTTGCACGTGGGAAACAACCAGTTTATCGTAGTCAATGTAATATCAGAATAGTTATGTAGTTTAGGACAGACAGACACAGACACAGACACACACACACACACACACACACACATGGAGATATGTCTCCGGCTAAGTACTAGTGTCCTCCTACAAGGAAGATTTGCACTGGACGGTGTTACTGCTTTGTTCTACACTTGGGAGAAGTGGGTGGGCGAGGAGAGAGAGAGAGAGAGAGAGAGAGAGAGAGAGAGAGAGAGAGAGAGGTCTTCCCTCACACCCACACATGTGTGGTACAATGTTCAGATCTGCAAGCGTTGCTCTTGGGCTGTGAGCACACGTCCGACATTCCATTTCCCTGGAAGACAAGAACTTTCCGGATAAACTGAATTACCCGAAAGCGATTTTTTCTTTTTCTTTTTTTACACCGGGATATGAAAGTTATGAATATGATTAATGCAACGGTGACTCCACACACCTGGACAAGCCCGTCCCCCCCCCCCCCCCCATCCCCTGTCCCCTTCCTTCACCAAAGATCTGCTAGTGTAGTGACTTCCAGTCTCGCCATCCCACAGTGAGTCCCTCTGCTTTGTCTCCTGCTTCCCTACCTTCCTTAGGATGGGCGAGAATGGGTGAAAATGAGTGATTGTAAAGGGAGCAAGAGGACTGGAGACAAGTTAGCGAGTGCTGAGAGAGAAGGGAGAAGAAGAAGAGTGGGAATGTAGATAGGACAGGAGAAATACGATAGGGTGGGTGGAAATCAGTGATTAAAGTGTAAGGATGATAAGTGAAGCAACAGAAGAGGAGCCAAAGGGGAAGGAACAGTACGAGAAGGTAAACAGACGTAGAAAATGGAGAGGGGGGAGGAAGTAAAAGAAATAAAAGGGGAAAATAATTGATATTAAAATAAGAAGATGAAAAGAAACGGGGTAATAACAACACAGGATGAGGAGGAGGGGAACTGTGGTGAGAAAGATGAAGCCAGCGACTCACTCACGCTTCGAGTCGCTCATCGAAGAATTTCAACTAGACGATGTTTTTGTGAGGAGGGCCCACTGCAAGAGGAGGAGGAGGAGGAGGAAGAGGGGGAGG
>JAYMFT010262646.1:0-10746 GCA_038088735.1 Panulirus argus
AGAGAGAGAGAGAGAGAGAGAGAGAGAGAGAGAGAGAGAGAGAGAGACTAATCATTAGGTACGGCTGTGACGTCCTGCAGCAACTGGGCCAGAAATAAACCATCTCATGTGGCTTCCAATAAACCAATACTGTTAATCCTGAGTCCGTCATTACAGAGAGAGGCGGGCGGCCCCCTCTCTCTTCCTGCTGGCATCAGTACCGTACGCTCAGACTTGATACACTGTATACCATCTTCCTCCCCATATGACTATGCTACCCACCCCATCCTTCCTCCTCCCATGCCACATATCTCCCTACTACATACTTCACTCCCACTATCTTGACTCAAGGTAATATCAGTGGGAGAAGAGGCAAGGCACCCTCATACGACTAGTAGGAAAAAACCTTATCTTTTCTTCTCTCGTTTCATCTTGTAAGATTTCTGGGGTGAACTGAGGGAGTACTTATCTTACTCTCTCCCTACTTACTTAAGATCACCAACGAAGATATTTTACCACAAGGTAAAAATCTTGCCCACTTGGACCTCAGGCAACAAACTTCCTGATGCCTTCAAAACTTTGACATTCTGTATATGACGTCGAGACCTCCTGGTCCCGTGGAGGAGAGTGGCAGTGACAGTCCGATAATTTGAATACTGCGCCCACACGCTCACTCAGCTGCCACGACAACATCACTACGCCTGCTTTACAAACGGATCTCAAAAGCAAATATCCAACAACTGGAGGAAATGCAATACGAGAACGAAACACAGATGCAGCAACACCTCGCTGCAGAATTGGAGACAAGAGGCTTTACTCTTGCATAAAATATATTCTAACTTTCAGATGAAATATTGGAATCTGAAATAAAATCAGACTTCAGTGACAAAGGCATTCCCACCAAAATATTGGTTCCTCAGCTGGCGAAATGACTTTCGAAATTTCCCGGGGAGAAGGACTTTAATTTCACCCGTGTGTCTGACGTGGCACGGCGTGTATCACTCCCGACATCCGCTTGGAGCCGCCATCAGCTTGAATAATTAGACTTAGTTAGCATGGCAATGTTTCTCCTTGTCTAACATCAACGTTTCTGTTGCCTAGTTGTCTAAGCGGCGCCTGAGGGATACACGAGGCTTCTCTGCTCAACACCTGACGTGTTACTAGTACCAACAGCAGCAGCAGCAGCTGAGCTGGCTGAGGGAGGCTACCGTCCCTGGTACGCCTTCCCCTGCCCTAGGACACTCCCGGCGTCCCCAGCTTGGACTGGCAACCTGGATCCTCCGTCCCCAGCCCGGACTGGCAGCCTGGTTCCTCCGTGTCCACCTGACACATTACCCTCATCAACTAATACCTAAATCTTTTTTCCTCCCTGCTGCTCTCTTCTGACCCTCTCCCTTACAGTAGACGTCCACGTGGAACCTGAGCTTCCTCTGCCACGAACAACGGCTCTCCTGCGGTGTGCTGCTGTGCTTCGCTTAAAGAACTTTACAGCTTCACTGGCAGACCAGCTGGTTCTCGAACCCTGCAGCTCTTACCGATATCGTTTCTGCTGTGAATTATTTTTTTCTTCAAACATGAAAATTCCAAATTCATTATCACCAACTTCATGAAGCAGAAGTTGGCAACCCAACTCTGCGGACTCTGGATTCCCATTAACAGCGGTGTGACGAGGGATCTCTCTTCTGCCTCTCTGTACCACAGTCGGGGGATGGTCAAACTGTGGCACAGCAATCTGTAGGGACTCCGTCCGCTCGTCCAAAATTCTGTCGCACTCATCAAATATATCTGGCACATTCTTGTCCAGTCTCCTGACTGTGCCGATTCCATTCTTTTTAATAATTTAAGATTTTGTTTTCGTAGATACTTCACCAGGTTTTATGATACAGATCACTGCTTTTGTAAGAAAAATAAAAGTATGAGTTTTAAAGAATAATCGATGTATCCTAACACTCCCCTGACAGATGCTGTAGTGGGGTGTGTATACAACAACCAACAACCAACTAAGGCATGATCACCCGAGGGCAGGTGTATAGCGCAAGAGGCCAGGTGCACAGTTCAGGAGGATGTGCGTATTCGATAAGAGGGCTGGCTGGCCCGCGGCCGGCAACCCCCAGGGAGCAACAACACCTCCCCGTCTCTCACCATCCAGGACGCCAGCGGACCCACACGTCAGTATCAGCTGATACGCCCACAACCCCTACTCAGCCTCTCCCCCCCACCCCCCTTGCAGTACGGTCACATTTTTGTTTACAACCCTCCCACACAACAGCCCCGGGACACCCTGGCTTCCCTTTCCTCTTTACAGGCAAGTTCTATTAGAGCCCATACAGGCCCGTAGCCCATTACAGTAGTGAAAGAATTCCATGCATCACTTGTTGGTTGGAATGAATTCAGAGGGAAAGTATGTAAAAAAAAAATCTTATTTACGTGTTTCATGGACGCCAGTGGAAACAATGCCTATTCTGGGTGCGGATAATGAGTCTGGCGCTCAAAATGCAAACACTAATATTTTCTCAGCAAATTTGGTGCCACTGAAAAAGACAATGAAAAAAAAAAAACTATTCAACAGTATGAATATATTTCTCATACCTGACTATGGTTACACAGCCATGGTATAAAATCCGCCTATTGTGTAAAAACTTTAGCAAAAAATATACAGAGTATGGCGATTTATCATTTTCTTAATCCGATGATAACGTATCGGTCTCAGTGTTAATGCGCCTAAGATTACCAAAAGCTGTCATGGGCCAAGTACATCATAACAAGGTATGTGGTATTCCAGTAATCCTTTACCCCTGAAGACTTTGTTAAAGATTTATCGATTGTTTGTTTATAACTTGACGGCGTTAATGACCCAGGCAAGTGAGAGCCCTAAAGCCTCCTCAGCCACCAAAGCAAAGCCGTCAACATGATCCACCATCGTCCCTCGAGATTTTCTTGATACCGAATGTTCTAATTCTTCCAGCACTTGACATCTTAACTGCTGGCCTGAACCGTTTCTCCCCTGTCTCTGATTCAAAACCTTACACTGGCCAATTCTATAACGTACTATTTCAGTTTGACCGGTTGGTTGTGATAGCCAAATACAATGGCGTGTGTCATGTTTTCATAAAAAGTGTGTGACGAGTAACAAAGGCAATATTCACGGTGTTACCATTACGTGACAAACTCTTCAGTAACGAGGCTCATAACACAACAGTATTGGCTTAACTACAGACGTCTGGTGTCTGGCCAGTAATCAAGCACACACTGCTATCCATCGTTTCGTGATTGTGCCATATATCTGCTGTTGTAAGGAACAGTGTATGAGTAAACCTGTACTAACCTCTACTCTCGTACCTACCGCTTCTTCTACGAGAGGTACTAGGTGGAAGAGTAGAAGTCAGTCCACTCTCCAGTATGTGGTCCGCAACATTTCAACCTGAAATACAACAACTTTCCAGAGATAAATGTTCAAATTCTTTCCTTTCTTTGCTTCAGGCTTGAAATTCCACCTGGCCAGTGTACACAATGTCAGAGTGAAGTCTTCCCACGCGAAATTTGATAATAGTCGTAGAAATATCAGCAGACAAAAGAGGGAATACCTTCCATCCTTAAAGAAACGGGACTGACTGTGTCGTAAGGATTCTATCTGGTGTTGCATTTGATGAAATTACGTCGCATGGAGTTGCTAATGATGAACACATCCGACCCTATACCATGTGCTGCCATGTTCTAGATTCTGGATCCTCCTCTCCAGGATACCCACACATGGTGAAACTACACCTTCATAAATATATCCACAAGACGCAGTGCTCCTATGTAAATAAGTAACAAAACTTTGGTATTTCGTTTAGAAGATTATATCGGGATTCACTTTTATGCAAGGATTTCAAATTCTGACGACCTTTTATTTTCTAAAGTAAATTTTCGGTAAAAGGGAAATCTACTTTCATTTCAGATGTCTCGTTATTTTCTACAGGGAAGGAGGTGGTTATGTTGGCAATATTCAAAATTCTGTTATAAAAAAGCACTTGGGAGGGTGAACCGCAACATGGGGAACTGTCAAGCACATCCAGGCGAAGTGATTTTTCCCGTGGAAAGCATCAAGTGTGTACGGGTAAAGCACGTACGAACCCTCAAAGATGCGGCGGAAAGCAAACATGATAAACACATCACGAGAAATAAGACACGAATTTCTGATCCCTACGGGAGCCCAGCACCAGCATACATGGCCCGAGGGGTCACACCCGACGGGGCACAGCAATGGTCGACAAATAACAGACAGTGTCCAGGAACAGAACTACGTCGGAGTACTTCAATTTCTAAGTCAGATATATGGGCGCATCCGTTATGGAGGCTTCCAAAAACGAACGGACAACAATGCCACGAGAAAAATTCTAGTCGTAACTGCTATAAAAATAATCACTAAGAAATTTATGATCCCAACCATAAAACTGTCAACTTAAGAAACTTTCAAGGCGCTATGGAGGCCCAGACCAGACTTCGGCGTCCTAACTTAGAGAAGTGACTTGGTCCTTCCCCCCAACCAGTTCCGTCTGACTAAACACATGACACTAATCTTGAGTTCCACACTTACAATGAGCGTGTTCCGTCAGATTGTCCACTGCTACAACTGTCGCACTATCTTGGATCTGGAGAAAAATCTAGTCACACCACAGCCACCATCGCCTCGGGTGTTGATGTCAAAAGCGCTGGAATTACCAAAGCTGCTCCGAACATTGCCTATCCTGCCTTAACCCGAGCCCATCGCTTGACCAAAAGAACCTGAATAGCTCGTGAGCTCATATCGTCAGGACCTGCTGCCGGTGAAGGTGCCACACACATGTTCCTGGACTGACATTAACGACATATGACCAGGAGCGCTGGACCCTGAGACGGTCATGTGCAACAGCCATGGTGCTGGAGAAAGTGTCCTTTCCTCAGCAGACTCTTCTAATGGCAACACTCTTATTAAGATGTGGTGGGCAACGTGGCCTCGAGTGAGGAAAAGCCATCAGGAGCCAGTACCACTCACACTCCTCATGATAAGAACTAATAACACTGACACTACTCATGGTATAAGCCAGTACCACTCACATTCCTCATGACATGAGCTAGTAATATTCACGTTCCTCATGGTAGAAGGCAGTGCCACCCACATTGTTCCTGACAGGAGTCAGTGACACTGACACTGCTCACGGTAGAAGCCAGTAACACTCACATTCCTCATGACAGAAGCCTGTACCAGTCACACAGCTAATGACAGGAGCTAGTAGTATTCACACTCCTCATGGTAGGAGCTAGTACCACCCATACCACTCATGGGAAGCAGTAGCACCCACACTCCTCAAGGTAAGGGGCCAGAACCACCCACAAAACTCATGGTAACGGACGACATTCAAGAAAGGACTGAGGATGACATGACCCAGTTACTCAAGACCCAGGTATCAGTAACTTCGAGTTACAAGAGTTGGAGGTTTACCCTATGACACACAACTGTGAGGCTGCCAGAGATGTGCGTAGAGCCACTGTTCAGAACACCTGTTTCCCTAGCGCGCAAAGGAATCAGATTTTTTTTGTTTTGATTAATATGCAGAAGAGTCGTGAGTAGAACACATCCCGCTAGCCTACGCAGTATGAGGGAGACATTTATCGAATGTTCGACAACTTTACCTGTTGCAGAACTGGCACACAACTGTGTCTTCGGCGTATGTCTAGGAGTTGCGAGATCTGACCCGTGAGCACGACGGCCCTGAAGGGCCAGATCAAAGGCAAGGCCATCACATCCAAGGGTAGGAACCGTCGTGGTGAAAGAAATCAAAGCCCCTCAGGAGGTACAGGTCATCCAACTTGAAAACCAGTTTGAATATATTGGTTTTCCAAACTGCCATCAGGGAGGTGTGTGTGTGTGTGTGTGTGTGTGTGTGTGTGTGTGTGTGTGGGAGGGGGGGGGGCACTAACCTGGCCTATGACCAGGACCTCATTATTATTTTCTTCCTAGCATTGACTACATTATTCTGGGAGGTGGTTTGGTGCCTACGGCTTACGGGTCGACCTTAGCAGAGAAAGACCAATAAAGGGCGTAAATGTGACAGCATCGAGCTCAGACCTGACATAGTGTCTACGTTATACACTAATATAATCTTCCACAAAGAGAAGTTCTGAAAACACTCTAAAAAGTAAAGGCTGCACAGTTTCTTTTCAACATACACTGAGCACCTGGAGAAACCTCCCATCCCCCCTCTCTCCCCTCCCCCTTCCTTTTTTCACCATGGGAGTGAACAGCTCCCAAGTCAAGGGGTTTTCTAATCCCTCCCAGCGGATGACATGTTTAAAAAAAAAAGGAGATTACGCAGCACCTGTCAAGATTTACTAACCCCTAATCTCTCACACACTGCATCCGCTAAAATCTAACAGTTCCTAACTAGCTACACTAACTAACACTACCAGTCCCTAATCTCTCACACGCTGCAACAATCAAAAGCTACCAATCCCTAATCTCTCACGCCACGCATCCCACCAACATCCATCAGTCCCTAATCCCTCACACTGCTGCTCCCACAAACATCCATCGGTCACTAATCCCCAAAGAGCTGTTTCCACGATCACGTACAAATTCTTAAATCCTTCATGTCGCTCCTACTAACATCTACCAATCCTTAATCCTTCACATTCAAAGGGTCTAACTTTAAAACCATCAAGAGGCAAGGAATTAGGTAATGGAAGGTCAGGAGGTGAATGGTAGAGAAGAAGGAAGAAGGAGTAGAGGGTCAAGGATAAGGGAGTACATGGGAAGGCCAGTTAACAGGATACCTATGGGTTCATCACAAGAACATCTGCTGGCCTACAATAGTAGCGAACCTGAGTTATTAACCTTATATGAGGTGGAGACGGGATGGAAAAAGCAGGAGATGATAACTCCCTAGCCAACACTCCAGGCACAATAAGCAACAGAAAAATAGCTAGGCAGCATCAAGCACTAATACTAAGTCCAGGATATACTTCCAAAGAAACTTCATGGGAAAGTGTGAACTAGAAAAGTAACGGTTTTATTCTGCAGGATACTCCGTAGAGGAAGCTCATATCTAGAGAAAAATAAGCGTTTACAAATATTTGAAATGTGCAAGTTTCCTTTTTGAACAGGTCAATTTACTAAAAACAGTTTTTCTTTTTTTATGTATTTGTCCAGCAGTGATGTACGAATAATGATTATCTTCGCTTTAAAAGCAACTTTAGTTGTTAAATCCAATGTTCGTCAACTCGACAATTTAAAAACTTCACTCAAAATTGTATTACATATTTTTCCTTTAAATTCAATACCATGTTTTCTTGTTATTGAACACCTATTCAATAATTAAAGATACTGTCATGTGTTTTATGTTCTTGAAATGATTTTGGACATTGGAAATTTGCATTTTACCTCCTAGGAGTCTGCGGTTTCCTCTGAGAAAACAATTTCTGATCTCCTATGGCCTATTTCTGTGCCACGGATTTGGTTTAGTTGCTCTTCTTTGTCTTCGTTCTAGTTTCTTTACGTCTTTCAACGACTCTGGTAACCAGAACATTACATTGTAAATGAGGTCTGACTACGGCGTTGTAATGAGGAAGGAAAGTGGGAGGAGTAGGAAAGAACGAGAGTGTGGGGAGGAACCACAAGGTAGGGAGAGGCCACAAGATGGGGAGAAGTCACAAGGTGGCGAGGAACCACACACTGGGGGAGAGTGGTTTCGAACTACAAGGTTGGAAGGGTAGAGAAGAACCACGGTATGGGGAGGAACCAGATGGTGGGAGGGAACCACATGATGGGAAGGAACCAGATGGCGGGAAAGAATCAAGAGGGTGAGAGGAAATGGGTGGGAAGGAGTTTGGGAGAGAACTAGAGGTTGGAGAGGAGGGGAGGGAGTACCGGGAAGAAAAGTCTTGTGGCGGAAGATGACTTGAGAAAACCTCGCATGATTAACCTCTTAGCACGGCTGTGGGTATGATGAAATGGCCTTTGACCTGACCTTTTCATATAATGTCAAACACCAGGCCATCAAACCTAAGGGTTGTACCGTTGTGCTAGGGGCATCAACATCATTAGGGTAAATGGATCTTCTGACTCGAGATTTGTCTCTCAGCTAACATCACTTTCCTCTTTTGCTTACTGCTTCCCTGATTCAACTAAGCTTATGAATTTCTTCGAGGATCTCAGTTCATGAAAGAAGGTGAGGTATCCTTCAGCTGAGATCCTTTACTAAATAGGATTTCAGCGTACACCACAAAGAACATTTGAATTCCTCCCACAAGGACGGCAGGGGAGTTGAAGTCCCCTCGTTTTCCGTTTTAATAACCTAAAGCAAATTATTAACCACCCGACCCATTTTCTAAACCGTCGGAACCACCTCCCGACAATGTGGATCTGCTTTCCACCTGTAATCCCTCAAGCTACACCTACACAAACTAGACCGTGATTGGTTCAACTGACACCTGTAAATGTCTCCTTACTAACTGCATCTTCTCCCTCGGCCATCCCCTCTGAACATCAAAACTGGACCTTCATTAACGTTACTTGGACTAACAAGGATTTTTTTTATCTCCCTGAGAAGAGGACTGCCCTCCCTCGGGTAATGTGTCTATTTCTGCTGAGCGAACACTAAAAGTTACTGTTGTTGGAATGGGAGGCATCTTTCCCCCTCTTCCTCTAAAACTAGTTCTTTTCTTTCGGTACGTTGTTCATACACTGCTTGTTTTTATGCCTTTTCGACAACAGACCTGGAATATCAGTCCTGGATAATTCTATCTTCGACTCGTACTGAAAATTCATTCTCGACCGAAATCACAGCAAATATGTTAACGGAGGTATTATTCTCGACCGAAATTACTGCAAATGTGTTAACAGAGGCCAAGAGTTTCTGTATCCAAACAATGTGTGAACGCTTCTCGTCTACTTCCAATGATAGATCTTTCTGTCCTTCAGCCAAAAATATCTTCAACTTTCCTGGCACTTTCTTTCACTTTCTGTTCCGACGGCAGTACAGCTATCTGTTCTAACAACAAAGCAACTCTTTTTGGCTCACTTTCACATTTACCTCCACTTTCAGCTTGAACCTCTGTCGCACATACTGCTAATCTTGCTCTGTTCCCATAAGAATTATATTTTTTTCATTCTGTCTAGAGTACACTTCTCTCTCTGGACGTAAGCACTGCGCAAGGGCCTCATGATATTCCTTTTCGTGTTCTGAAAGAATGAGCTTCTGAACTTGCGTCCCTTTTCGCTCGTCTCTTCCTATTTCAGCATAAAGACAAAAACTTTCCCTTCACCTTGTAAGCCATGCACAGGTACTGCCTATCCCAGAGGGCGGCTGACCGTCCTACCCCTTCCAACTATCGTCTTGCTGATCTGACTTCTACAGTCTTCAAAGTCTTCATATTTCTCAACCTCAATTTCCTAAACACCTTGAATCTCACAGTCTTCTCTCTAATGATCAGAATGGCTTTCGCAGGGCGAGATCAACCGATAATATCTTTTTCTATCTTTCTAGTGTCTGGCCATCCTCTGTTGTAACCCTTGATATATTGAAAGCTTTTGACAAGATTTGGCACCGAGGTCTGATCTCTTAAGCTACTTTCTTTTGACTTTCCTCTTCCAATCTGTTCTATCATTTCCCCTCTGGCGCTGGATCAACCTTTCCATCCTTGCCTATCGAGGGCGGCGTCCATAAAGGGTCTGTCCTGTCTCCTACGTTCCCGTCCTCCTTTCCATGAACGATTTTCTTTCATGAACACATAACGAAATGCACTCGCACGCTGACCACTCAGCACTGGGCCCCTCCACTTCTTACAAATCCGTTACATCTTCTCTTACTCCATGGACGTCTCGTCTTGTCACAACTCCCCTTTTACACTTATATATACACAAGATTTCTAAGCCTCTGAAACCTAAATGCTTCCTATTTCTCTTTCTAACATTCCTCACAACTTTCCCATAACCACTGATGACTCTGTAATTCCACCACTCAACACAGGAAACACACATGGTATCCCTGTAACATTTAATATGTCTACGAAACCCCACATTGCACAAATAGTCAAGTACGTTTCCAAGAAAACTGGGGTTCTGTTCAGATGCCTGAAAATTGTCTTTTCTAAACAGCTGCTGCGATATGACAAAGGATCAATTCATCCAAGTAAGGGGTTCTGCTTTCACATCTGAAGAGGTCCCAATCTGACCTCAAAACTTGCTCCCTCTTGTCCTACACTGCAGTGTTTGTGCTCTTTCCCTCTTCTACAGAGTTACTGCTTTGGTTTCTGCCCCCGCCATTAGCTAGATCACGCAATACTCGACAAGTTACCACGTCACGTGATTACCATGAAGCAGCTGGCAGCTGAGGGGTGGCGGCCCGTTGTGATGTTTGTTTTCTTCCGTGCACTGATAAGTTGTGGAATTGTTTACCTTCTCAGGCTTGTCATAACAGCTGCGATCTCAAAAGTTTTCCACTTGGCCAAAGCTCTCCGATTATTTTCCTTCTTTTCTCTCCACTTTTCCAAGTTTTTAGCTCTGTACACATTTCATGTATGGCCGAAGCCAGCATTAGATGAAAAGATATTTTGTTCTTTTAAGGCTGCCCTAACCTATGCTTACGCAACACAAAGTAACCTAACCTAACACAGTCTGAGAGGAACGCAATCCAAACTAACCTAACCTAACCTAACCAGGCATAAACAAAACTCGACTAACATGTACGCTAAACTACCGTTGTCGTAACGTCAACCAGTAAATTATACTTTTTTCGCAACCTAGCT
>JAYMFT010262657.1:0-10746 GCA_038088735.1 Panulirus argus
GAGAGAGAGAGAGAGAGAGAGAGAGAGAGAGAGAGAGAGAGAGAGAGAGAGACATTCAGATTAACAACTTTCTTCCTTACGATAGAAAGTTTATGCATGGAATAATCTCTAATAGATTGGAAGTTTGTTTATTACTGTTAGATTCACCAAACTTCCGCCTCGCCCAGGCCAATGTCACGCTGATGGCCAACGCTCAGATTTGTTATCATACAGGGGGCGTAACACTAATGTTTCCCTAGAGTCCACCACACTCCCCTGGTGGAACTACCGTCGGTAGAGGCAGAGGAAGCTTCCACGTGTTTATGATCCCTGAACGATAGGTATGTTGCCAGGACGTCTCAGGAGAAGCGTCCACAGAAGAAACTCCTTCCGGTGGTCTGTATTTATGGTCTGCTGGCTTACAGGTAACGTTGCTAGTATTCTAGAAGACTAGACGTGTCACGTCGATGAATTCTCGAGAATCTGTCATTGCTATTTTACTCCACATATCGAGTGTTTCTGATGAGCCCTGTACTGCCTCTCCTGTCCTCTTCTTCGTGTAACCCTCCATAAATTCTTCTCTGGAAACTTATTAAAACATCAACCGTGGCTGAAACTCCATTGCCTTCGGGATCAATAAATCTCCCTGAAAGAGGTGCTGCCGGAAGGGAGAGGTCAGGTCATCAGACGCTCCTGAACCTATTTCTATTGCCCTCAAAAGTCTAAGAAGATCATGATGAAAATATGGAAATTAAAAAGTTATTAGGTTAAACGATATTTTTTCGAGGTTCGGAATATAATTCGGTAGAGCGACTCCGAGGAGCCAGTGTGTACTAAGGAGTCGTTGTAGAAGTTGATGCCATTTAGTAAGGGACATCAAGCGAGCTATACATACATAGTCAGAGTAAGGGAGCATACGATTATGAACCGTTATCTGGCAGTTTCCATCTTATTCTTACTGATGGTCCTTCCCGATAGTGTGACAGAAAAGGGGATCCTGCTGAGAATGTTTGTATGTAATCAATTATTTGTGCAGCGCGGGGAAGGAGTGTATGTTTGTGTGTGTGTGTGTGTGTGTGTGTGTGTGTGTGTGTGTGTGTGTGTGTGTGTGTGTTTACACGTGGGAATTTCTGTTTCTTGCGTGTATAACAAAGTTGCGTGTCGATGGGACTTTAACCCCAGTTGCTCATCCTGAATCCAAACCAGCATTAGTGTTTACTAAACGTAAATCGCCATCATCTCTGTGATTTGGTCCACAGCTTCCTATAATTACGTCCAGTTCTAACAAATGTTTAAAGAATGAACAAAGGCAAGTAGTATCAACTGAGGGCACGGTGACAGGTCGAGGAGGCAGCAACGTGTGAGTACCACGTTTCAAAGCTGGGGCGGGGGCCACGCAGGGATTAATAATGCAGGAGGCGACAACTCCTACCATTGTGGGTTACTGATGGGGAGAGCAAGTGGTTCGTCCTCCGTGCTGCTGCTGCAGTCTACCACACACTCGTTCTATCAGTGTTTGAGTGTGTGTTGATATCACATATATGGGTAACTCATGTTCTCATAACTCCTCAGGTTGTAAGATCGAGTCCTCTGGCGTTTGACTGCGAGTCATCGAGCCACTGAGTCAACCAGTCCACAGAAAAAATTGTGAAGGTATTTACGTATTCCGGTGGACAGAGTATTCATATTTCTTATAAAGCGCGTCCCATCGCTTCTGGCCATGAATTTTGTAGAATCGAGCACAGAACTTCCATTGGCAACTGGTTTAAAGGAGACTTATTTGTCTCCCCGTTCTGTCAGATGTTACTCTAAACTGTTTACACCTCCATGAGAACACGCTGCATCTAAATACCAATGCTCCTCAACATCACACAACACCACTACTGATTACACTTTCCCCTTCATACTCATTCATGCTCCATACTACTCCAGATCCTCCTCATCACCTATGATTCCCTCCCCAGGTCTTCATCACTACTTATGATCCCTCTTTATTTCATTTCTTTTTCACATTCAAAGTCTCCTTTGGCGAAGCTGAAAGTACGGTTTCATCAAATAACTTCTCACTCCGAAGGAGTCTACATTTTCCTGCCGCTGGAAGCAGCGCAGCCTCGAGCTGCAGGAGCCTTTAAAGAGATTCTGGGTAGCACCAAGACTCACTCACAGACTCTGGTTCCTGGGGAACTATAAATGAATCAATAAATAAAACTAAGAACATAGACCACAAAAACGCCAGACATAATCTCGGCTTTTCACCGCGTTAGTAAGAGCAGGTCTAGAATAAGCATTCCAGTTCTGGTAACGAAAGTACAAAAAACAACAGCGAAAAACTTGAACAACAGCCAATAAATAATTCCAGTTTATTCTTTCCTGTAAAATTCTATGCTTGCTCCACTTCACTAATGCATGTGGTATTTCGTCCTTTCTTTTCCCTGCCGGGTGGTGTTGCCGAAGGGAGTAGAGAGAGTGTGTGGGAAGGAGAGCCTTCTTAAACGCACCTCAGCTGTTGAGAATCCACTGAAAAAAGTAGACAATATTTAGACTGCTTAGTTACAGAGGACTAGATCGTAAATTATTCGTTTTTCATTATAATATACTCCTGCGTACAATACATCACCCATTTTCTTCTCAAAGACTCAGGATCCTTCCCATCACCAAGACTTCTTTTCCTCGCCTGAGCTTCTTCCCCGCCATCTATTACCCTTTCCTTAATCACCTACGCTCTTCCATATCATTCGTGTTCCTCCACACCGTCCGCGCTCTTTCTGCAATCAAATTTACCCTCTTTGATCACTCGGTAAGAAAGAAAAAGAGAAAAATATCCCGACGTAAGACTAAGGAGAAATGTGGGACCCCACACCAAACCCACCGAGCTGAAGATCCCCATAATACTGTAGTTGGCAACTTCCCCCCGAGGCTCCCCGTTAGCAGAATAATACTGAAGTCGGAAGACTTGGTTAGACGACATTGATTGTTTACATTCTCTGTCTCCAGAGAGCTATTCTATCATCTTCGTATGTTTCTCTCCACCAGCGGTGGTAAGGGCAGCCGCTAGAGAACAGTCCCGCGTAACAAAGTTCATCATTAATGTTATTGATCCTCAGCGGTAATCGCCCTAACAACTCCGAGTGATTCTGCTTAAATATTCATGGTCTTGTGTGGACCCAGACCCGCGCGGGGCAGCCAGCCAGCCAGCCAGCCAACCCGTCCCGGCCTCTCCCTTCCTTGCTTTCTTCCTCCCCTCTTCTCTTCATCCTTCTTTCTTCCTTCTCGTCTACCTTGGGATGGCGCCTAGGAGACAGTGCTCCATCACCCTAGATATACTACACCGTCATCCAGGTCATACCGTACCGTTACCTCGGACACACCTGTCGTCTACCTTGGACACACAGGCAAGACACACTTACACTGTTATCATAGACATCTAGGACACACTGCACTGTCACCCTGGACACACTGGTCCCTCACCCTTAACAGAAAGAACTGTCATCCTAAACACAAACACCGATCATCATCACTAGTATCTACATCAGGTTCGACCCCAGTGGCAGAAAATGGTGTGTCACCACTCCTCCAGTGGTAATTGATCTGCCTCTTAAAGGAATCAAGAACGAAGGTGTCGAGAAAGCATAAGAAGGTTAAAATGTTCCTCAGTGTACTTGTGTAAGGAAAGAGGCAGACATTCAATCGACTGACCCTCGAGTTACCATCGCTTACACAATATCTGTGGATCGTGATGGCCTGTCAGGCACTGCGTGACCTGGCCAGAAGCGGAAGCACGCAAGCAGCTAGCTCTTGAGAGCAAAAGCCAGAGTATTACCTGTAAAAGAGAGAGAGAGAGAGAGAGAGAGAGAGAGAGAGAGAGAGAGAGAGAGAGAGAGAGAGAGAGAAGGGGGGGAGGACACCACTGTCAGTGACTCATACGTATTATAATTGCAATTCATTCTAGCGTGTGCTGTATACTTAATGATTCCCTCCTACTCATAGAGCTTTCCGACCCACAGCCTGTAGGCACGAGGGCCACCATTATACCCATAAGCTCCCACTTTTAGCCGTTTTCCAAAGTCGAATCTACAAAACTTTAGATTAGGAATGCAAAAACAGTATGCATATCAGAACGGGAATTCATGCAGAGAAAGTCATCCTGAAAAGGTTGAAGGGGCCACAAGTAATATAATGATTAACATCGTATCGCCTCATAACTTTTTAACCAACCCATGGCTGCTACCATTCCTATACTGTCTCCCTTCTCTCCACTCTATTAATCAATCTAGCTTCACATATACAGAAAAAGAAAAATCTCCCCGAACTTTCCAGCCTCACTCAACCTGAACACCACGGTCGTGAATTGTTTGTTACGTTTATTGAGCGAGTGGCTCGCTGCATCGCCAGACATTCTGAGAACTAACTGCAGCTACATGTTACCCTCATTAGATCTATTAACCACTAGATTCGCTTGCATTCACACAGAGTTCCGTAAGGTGATGAAGTAACATATCCTCCCTCTTCCTGGTGTACCACCTGGATGTGGCGAATGGTTTCTTCCTTGTGACATTTATCCGTCTTTATATGGACTGGTCACCGAGTCAAAGGGCAGAATGCAGCAAGCGCGATCATCGGCAGCGGCTTTAAGAGTTAGGAACGAAGTGTTTGTTGGTGTGGGGCTGAACAAAAAAGACATCTGTTAGGGCTTATGAATCATCTTTAAAACAGATAAACTTCAAGCACCTTGAGACTGACTCATACTGTAGTACTGCCACACATGTCTTAATATCAGCGAATATGGTAATGTTTGAGCTCACTTACATACAGCATTTCATTCTACCACCGGTGGGTCTGCCACGCCCACAGACGTCTTCTTGGCTAGGTCGAGCATGCGACAGACATGCTCGTGATGTCGGGATGTGAGCAGAAAACTGTGACGTCTGGTACCACGTCTCGCTGCACATATGTGACCACGAGTGGTGAGCTGTGACCGCGAGTGGTGAGATGGGATGATTGGATTTCAGAGCAGATGCCTACAGAGGCTCGTCAGGTATACCAGTGGTTTGACTTTGGATCAGATTATCAGAAATCTTGACCTTCTCACCACCTGCTTGATCTGGAAACGTCACCTACGACATTTCTGCCACGTTGTTAATTTCTCAGAGGTTGCTCTTGCTTGTGGTGTTATCTGCGAGGGGAATAATGCAGGGCTGAGACCACTAAAGGGACGACCACAAACCTCATGACTAGTCGTATAATGAGACTGTTCGAAAATGGGAACGTCGTCTTCCAAACACGTATGCTCCTGACAAGCCTTGAACTGTTGCAATACGTCACCACGTCAAACGCTTTCAAAATTGATTCATACAGCATACACACACATACATACATACATATATACATACTTACATACATAATATCTGGCCAGGTATCAATGAACTCGGGGTGTGAGAGGTCCCGATGGGCCCCAGGCAGCCACCGTTTGGAAGGATCCACGCCGTTACTAAGTTACATCATGTAAATATTGACTTGGCCTGGACGATCAATACGCCGGCAGGCCACTTGTTAGTGGCCGCGCCGTCTCTCAGGTGCTTCTGCTGCCCTTCACTAGATTGTCTGTCCACACTGGCCTCGTCTGGCTTGTCTTTAACCCAACCAGCCATCTTCCCTTAACTCTCTCGTCTACCTCTCACTCTTCCTGTCGATCTTCAACTCTCTCATCTACTGTCAGGTCATCTGTCAGACTTTATAATACCCTTTAACCCTCCTCTCTTCTAGCGTTCTTTCAAACCTTCACTCAGACTTCAACTTTTCTAAACTCTCCTTCTTACCTTTTACCTTCTAGCATACTTTTTTGTGTTACCCATCTCTCCGTCTCTCTTCACCTGTGCATCTTTAAGCCATGTGCCTCGTGTTAACCGCTTCCTCACACATGAACCACTTGCTTACACTTAAAACAACAATTCGAATTATTCCACCTATGAATAATCTGTTTTTCATATAATCACAAAGAACAAAATTCTGGTAGCATCACACTCACCATACCTCACTGTACATTGCCAGCTGTTTGATGACTATCATTACTCGTTACATCCAAAAGACATGGAATACCTTCACATCATATGAAGCTCGGCCTCCAGTCAATAAACTAACAGCTGAACCTCATGCCAGGAGGCCACGAGACAGAGGAGACCCCAGGCCAAGTGGTATGTGAGATCCCAGGCCAAGTGGTAGGAGTGACTCCATGCCAAGTAATGTGAGAGACTCCGGGCCAAGTGGCATGTGAGAACCCGGGCCAAGTGGTGTGTGAGACCCTAGGCCAAGAGGGAAGGGAGTCTCCAAGCCAAGTGGTATGTGAGACTCCATGCTAAAAGGTTAGTGAGATTCCCATGCCAAGTGGTGGATGAGACACCGCAGCAGTAGCTACCACTTGGGTCCCTCCAGCACCACTTGCCGCCGCTTCCCTAATAATTAATGACACGCCTTCCCTGGCAGCCAACCCCAGCTGATGGGACGACAAGATTCACTCCATCTCCACCACCAACACACCTGCAGCTGACGTGACCCCACCACCAACATACCTGCAGTTGACGTAACCCCACCACCAACACACCGGCAGTTGATGTGGCCCCACCACCAACACACCTGCAGTTGACATGATCCCACCACCAACACACCTGCAGTAGACGTGATCCCACCACCAACACATTTGCAGCTGACGTAACCCCATCACCAACACAGCTGAAGTTGACATGACCCCACCACCAACACACCTGTCGTTGACGTAACCCCACCAACAACAAACCTGCAGTTGACGTGCCCCTACAACCAACACACCTGCAGTTGACGTAACACCATCACCATCACACCTGCAGCTGACATGACCCCACCACCAACACATCTGCAGTTGACGTAACCCTACCACCAACACACCTGAAGTTGACAAACACACCTGAAGTTGACATGACCCCACCACCAACACACCTGGAGCTGAAGTGACCCTACCACAACACACCTGCAGTTGACGTGAGCCCACCACCAACACACCTGCAGCTGACGTGACCCCACCACCAACATACCTGCAGTTGACGTGACCCCACCACCAACACCCCTGCAATTGACGTGACCCCACTACCAACACACCTGCAGTGGACATGACCCCTCCACCAACACACCTGCAGTTGACATAATCCTACCACCAACACACCTGCAGTTGACACGACCACACCACCAGCACACCTACAATTGACATAATCCCACCACCAACACACCTGCAGTTGCCGTGAGCCCACCACCAACCCACCTGCAGTTGATGTGATCCCACCACCAACACACCTGTAGTTGACGTGGCCCCACCACCAACACACCTGCAGTTGATGTGACTCCAACCACCAACACACCTGCAGTTGAAATGACCCCACCACCAGCGCACCTGCAGTTGACTTGACCCCACCACCAACACACCTGCAGTTGATGTGGCCCCACCACCAACATACCTGCAGTTGACGTGACCCTACCAACAATACACTTGCAGTTGACATGAACCCTCAACCAATACACCTGCAGTTGACATAATCCCACCACCAACACACCTGCAGATGACGTGAGTCCACCACCAACACACCTGCAGTTGATGTGATCCCACCACCAACAAACCTGCAGTTGACGTTGCCCCATCACCAACACACCTGCAATTGACATGACCACACTACCAACACACCTGCAGTTGACGTGACCCCACCACTAACACACCTGCAGCTGACGTGACCCCACCTCCAATACACCTGCAGTTGACGTAACCCCACCACCAATACACCTGCAGTTGACGTAACCCTACCACAAACACACCTACAGGTGACGTAACCCCATCACCAACACACCTAAAGTTGACATGACCCCATCACCAACACACCTGCAGGTTGACATGACCCCACCACCAACACACCTGCAGGTTGACATGACCCCACCACCAACACACCTGCAGCTGACATGATCCGACCAACAACATACCTGCAGTTGACATGACCACACCACTAACACACCTGTAGTTGACGTGACCCCACTACCAACACACATGCATTTGACGTGACTCCACCACTAACATACTTGCAGTTGACGTGACCCCACCTCCAACACACCTGCAGTTGACATGACCCCACCACCAACGTACTTGCAGTTGACGTGACCCCACCTCCAACACACCTGCAGTTGACATGACCCCACCACCAACGTACCTGTAGTTGACGTGACCCCACCTCCAACACACCTGCAGCTGACGTAACTTTACCACCAACACACCTGCAGTGGACATGATCCTACCATAAGTACACCTGCAGTTGACATGAACCCACCACCAACACACCTGCAGTTGACATAATCCCACCACCAACACACCTGCAGTTGACGTGGCCCCACCACCAACACACCTGCAGTTGACGTGACTCCCACCGCCAACACACCTGCAGTTGAAGTGACCCCACCACCAACACACCTGCAGTTGACGTGACCCCACCACCAACACACCTGCAGTGACATGACCCCACTTCCAACACACCTGCAGCTGACGTTACCCCACCACTAACACACCTGCAGTTGACGTAACCCTACCACCAACACACCTACAGGTGACGTAACCCCATCACCAACACACCTGAAGTTGACATGACCCCACCATCAACACATCTGAAGTTGACATGACCCAACCACCAACACACCTGCAACTGACATGACCCCACCACCATCATACCTGCAGTTGACGTGACCCCACTTCCAACACACCTGCAGTTGACATGGCCCCACCACCAACACACCTGCAGTTGACATGATTTCCACCACCACCATTAATACATGTCTGAACTCACTCAACTTTCGCCGAAATCAAGTTCATCAACATCTATGCTGAATGATTCCAGGTAGTACCCTAAAGGGCCACATGAAAGAAGATTCCGTCTGGCACATCCATGCCAAACGGAAGCTCTCCTCAGTACCTGAACCAAATACCTCATCTTATATACTGTCGGTAAAACCATCTGACCAACCTTCTCGGTAACGCTTCTCGCGAAAACACAGGCTCTCAAAAAAAGAGAATAGATGTACTGGAGGCGGAAGTCAATAGGATGCTCATCGCCCTTAACCTGACTGACCTCAACTAACACACCCTATCGACAACCCCTTGAATCTTACATCGTCATTATAGTTTGCCTCTGCTTCAACCGTACTTAATGAAGCCTTGATCGATCTTATCATCCAGCAGCGTCACCCATCACGACAATCCTGCAAATCAGTTCGAAAACGACTTTAAACTTCTGCTCCAGAGCAACGCTGTACCTTCTTTCCAAGTCAATTCTTCGCCACAGCTCTTGAATAACCCCTCACCTCTGAGGACTCAAGCCCAAAATATTCGACGCACGTTGATAACTTCTCTCCCACAGCCACTCCAACAGATCTTTCAACAACGAATTAAGAGAAGCGAAATCTTTCATCCAAACATCCGGACTCCAGTCGAAGCGACAGGAACGAGACGATGTCAGGCAGAAAGGTTCCAGCTCGGCCACCTCTGACACGCCAGAAGCAAAAGGCGGCCCGTATCGCCAAAAAGGCGGAGTAAACCGGACGTCGAGGATTAACCGTACTGCATACAGAAATGGACGGAAGCAAATGTATCTCCCGTCTAACACGTAACGCACACTCTCTTGTATCTTATCAGGCTTACTGGGGGACCTTAATCCAAACCTATACCGTCCTGTGAGACGCGAGTTACACAATTACACTTAACTCCAAGGGTCCGTTAGCTATTTCCTTTTTGTTGCAAGAAGTACTCCCTCCCCTGGAGAGTCCAGTAAGTGAATACCAAGACAAATTTTCCATTATCATTAGTATTGTTATTATCATTATCATTATTATCATTATAATTACCATAATTATTATAATCATTATCATTATTATTATTACTATCATTATTATTATTATTATTATTATTATTTTTATTATTATTATTATCATTATAATAATAATAATAATTATTATTATTATTATTATTATTATTATTATTACTATTATCATTATTATTATTATTATCATTATCATTATTGTTATTACTG
The DNA here is from genome assembly GCA_038088735.1 of Panulirus argus. NCBI lineage: Eukaryota > Metazoa > Arthropoda > Malacostraca > Decapoda > Palinuridae > Panulirus > Panulirus argus. The sequence continues at coordinate 10,065 of JAYMFT010262657.1, forward strand.
ATGTTCTTGTTGCTGTTGTTGTTATTCTTGTTGTTGCTATTATCATTAACATCATTATTACTATGATTATCATCATTATTATGATAACTATTATCGTCATTAGTAGTAGTAGTAGTAGTAGGAGGAGGAGGAGGAGGGGGAGGAGGAGGAGTAATAACAGGGGTACTATTTTTTCTTTTTTTTTCCTTTTTTTTTAGTTTCACGATACCGGAGATGGCAGAGAAACTGAATGCCCTGATCCAGCGGCTTCCAAACTTGGAATAGGACAGCTACCCCCGCCCCACACTGCAGCTCGGCAGAGTTTCCACTGCGTCCGCCGCTCCTTCGTACACTGAACAATTTCCACAAACGATAACAGCAAATTCAGTATTATCTTTACCTATCTCTTTACGCCGTCATCATATCTTCGCATTGTCTGGCATCTTTTTTTTTTTAGAGTAGACATTATTTATGAAACACTGCAGTAGACTTTGTGACCTTTGATGAACAGCCTTTTGTTTTGAGGAGTGAGCGAATGGGAGAACAAGAGGAACGTTTGGGGAGCAAAGGAAAGGTCTTGATAGGTTAATTATCGTCGTCACCAACGCCTCTGCTTCCTCCTTCGTAATCTGGGGACGCTCCCGCATAATATCTGTCCCCACAGTTTGAAAATCACTGCCCTGAAAAAAAAAATATATATATA
>JAYMFT010262668.1:0-10746 GCA_038088735.1 Panulirus argus
GTATGTATGTATATATGTATATGTTGATATGTATATATATATATATGTACGGTGCATATGTGTGCATGTATGTATATGTGTGTGTATGCGGGGGGATGGGTTTCTCTTTGTTTCCTGGCGCTACCTCGCTGATGCTGGAAACAGCGATCAAGTATAATAAATAATGAATAAAATATTTTATGTATGTACAATTACCCAGTGCTAACTCAAGAAGAGAAGACAGGATGGGCTTTTATGAAGCGAGAAGTTATTTGAAGAGACCATTTCTTCAAAATATGTTGACACAGCCTCACCTAATGTGACTTCTAACTCATGATGTAACCTCAACAACTAAATTCATATACTTTTTGTTGATGACACTGCACTGGTGGTATATTCAGGTGAGTTCCTGCAGAAGTTTGTTTCTGGGTTTGGGAGAATGTGTGAAAGGAAGAAGTTGAGAGTAGATATGAATAAAGCTAGGTTATTAGTTAGTTAGGGGGCAAGTTTGAATAGAGAAAATCTGCAGGAAGTGGGATGTTCTAGATACATGAGAGGAACATGGCAGCAAATGGAACCATGGAAGTTAAAGGCAAGTCATGAGGTGGGTGAAGGTCCAAAAGTTCTAAGAGGTTGAAAGCAGATATGTCTGAGGGTATAGCAGTCTCACTCAATGATGATGTATGGATGAGAGGTATTGGATATTGACTATAATGTGAGGAGAAAGGGGCATGTGTTGGAAATAAAATGTAAGAGGACAATAAGTGGTGTGAGGAAGGTTGATCAAACAAGTAGTGATACGGTAAGAGAAAGACATGGTAAGAAGTGTGTGGTTGAAAGAGGTGAAGAGGGTGTGCTGAAATAGACTGGACATATGGAAAGAATGAATGCAAAGAGGTTGACAAACAGGATACATGTGTTAGAAATAGATGGGACAAGGAGAAGGGGAAGACCACTCTGGAGACTGAATGATGGAGTGAAAAATGTTTTGAGTGGTCCTAAACATGCAGGAGGAAAAAAAGGGGTTCCAAGGATGGAGAAAACTGGAGTGCTGTGGTACACAGGGTGTGACATGCTGTCAGTGAACACTACTTGTCATGACTTTCACTTTGCATACCCACCAAATCCAAATACCTCAACCTATCATGAAACAGTTTCAATAATCATTCAAAATACTCATTCTATCTCGTTTTCACCTCATCTCTGTCTGTTACCACTTCCCCATTAGCCCATTTCACCCATGTTCCCATTTTTTGTTTTTTCTCACACTATTAACCTCCAGAACATTTTCTTATTCTCCCTGTAGTGTACTAATTCTTGCTCATCCCAAATCTCATTTGCCCTCTTTTTCAGCCCCTGCATCTTACTCTTAATCTCATCACCCTCCCTCTTGTGCATCCCTCAATTACTACAGTTGCTGTATGCTAAGTTGGAGAAGAAGCCACGCCCCTCTTCCATAGATAAGGTTGCTGATTGGTTCATATACAATGTTCATGTTGCTATCCATTTATTCACACTAGGTGTGTCCACAGTTTATAAACAGACCTGTTCTTATGTATAATAATGTTAAAAATTGGGAACATAATTTATTTTAGGCAATTAGCACTTTAAATTTGTGACAAAACAAAGAAATAATGAAAAGGTTTCATTAAAAAATGATGTCCTTAACTTTGACTGCTTGTGATACACGATTAACATCTTTAATGTCCTCTCGAAAGTGCTAACGCCTTACAATTATTAAAATTTTTGTTTCCAAGTTTTAACATTATTATACAGAAGAACGGTTTTGATCATAAAATGTGAACACATTTAGCGTGTGTAAGTGGATAGTGACATGAACACTGTATCAACCAAACAGCTACCTTAGCTATGGAAGAGGGGCATGGCTTCTTCACTAACTTAGAGTAAAACGAGTATAGTACTCCATTAACTACCATACATACACCTCTCTTTTTCATCAGTAACTTAACCTTGTCATCCAACCACTCTCAAACTAGCCTTTCTCACAAATGCACATCCCAACTTCCACATGCCATACACTTCTCTCTCACACATATCAACACTTTTTCTAAATACCTTCAATTTCCCACCCACTCCCCTATCTTCATTTAGTCTTTACTATAGCCATTTTAAATTCAATATCTCCTAGTATCTCTTCACATAAGCCTCTTTTCCAAGCTCTCTTGCTTTCACCATCCTCTTCTCACCCATCTAATTTCCTTTTTAATTTCTAAAGCCTCAACAAGCCTTCATCCTCGCCTCTACCAAGTAATGATAAGACATCTCTTTTCCACTCCTATCCATTAGTATGCAATCCAATCATAACCTCTTTCTATCTTTCCTACTCACCCACATATACTTATGTCTGCCCTTTTTCTTAAAGCAGGTGCTGTATTCCCAATGACCAGTACTTTTCCAGCACACAAGTCCACAAGTTGTTCACAAAACTCCATTAACATCACTGAATACCCCAAACCCCCTGATAATATCAATTCAGCTATCACATTACCCAGCATCACACTCAAATTGCCCGTCATTGACACCCAATCTCACATCAAAGCTGCTGAGGCACTCACTCTGATCCTCCCAAAATATTCTTCTTTGTAGATCTTATTATGACTGAATGGCCTTGATACATTTCTTTATTCAAATCCATACCTGACTTTCTAGGCTCAGTCAGTGCTAGATGTCTTAAACTGATCCCCTAAAGTAATATTTGTAACAGTAATGAAGCTAACCCACACAAAAATAGCCTCATGCATGAGTGGAATTCAAAACTAACACTAAGTGTTGTCTTTTGGTTGCACTAAACCTTTACTTCCTTTTGTCAAGTCACAAATGTACTTTCATACTTTAACTTAGCTACATTTGTTCGCTTCTCCATTGCTACCCACTCACTAAAAAAAAAAAAAAAAGGTACCTGAGAAGCTCCTTGTGTGTTTGTGTGTGTTTTTCCACATACATGTGCATCTGCTTGTAAAAGCATTTTTGTTATGTGCATATGCATTAATGGCAGTGGATGTATTTTTCTAGATACCCTAAATAACACTAAAAGCATTAAAATACAATGCAATACAAATGTATAAAATGCATACAAAAGGCTTATTATATATTGAAAACTATCTAAATTAACATTTTAAGATAACCATGAGCAAATACCTCATATACTCTCTTCATCAGATAGTAAATAAGTAATGCCGTTGGAATAGTAATGTACAGCAAGTACAGGGTCCACATTACTGGTTTATAATTGGTGAGCTTCATGAACTTGTCCCATAGGGTGGTCTAGATAAAAGTGCTTGGCTGTTTAGGAATGTGCTAAGAAACTAATATAGTACATTTTCAAGTACATTGCTGATTCTTCACTCAAAATTATTATCCTGGCTAACAGGGAGACAATTTCAAGATAAATAATAAAATAAACGTAGGTGCTAGAAATCCTTCCCTTCTTGTATCTCAATTCCTTAAAGTTGGGACAGAAGAAAAAGCAAAGCAATGTGCACATCCTCCTCAAAGGCTCAGGCTCGGGTGTCTGAATGTTTGTGGATGTTATCAGGATGAGAAGAAGAACAGAGATTTGTAATATGTTTGAGGAAAGAAACCTATATGTTTCAAATAAAACAAAGCTCAATCCTAAGGGGTATGAATGGTCTGGGAATGACTTAGATGGGTTAGTGTGTGAACAACAGCTAAGGAAGCAGTAACACTTCTGCACACGGAGTTGTGGGAATGTCTTTTAAAGTGTAAGGCTGTGAGCCCCAGACTGATGTGAGCAAAACTGGAAGTAATTTGTCAAATCATTTTCTAGTGGAGACAAAGGTGAAAATTTGCTCAGGTTTTATGGAAAAGAAGAAATGATTTAGATGATAAAAGGATGGTGAAAGTAAGAGGGAAATGAGGCTAGTATGAAGAGAAAACAGAAGAAATGGAGTGTAGAATGGCCAAAACGAGAGGCATTTCGAAAAGCAGTGCTGACATGTAAGAGAAAAGTGTGCAATATGGATGGTGGGCATTTGAAAATGGGTAGCAAAAGGTGGGATGACAAGGATGTTGGTGAAAGAGAAAAGAGGAGCTAGTGATTAGGAGATATACAAAAGAAAGCAGAAGAAACACAAAAGGAAGGTGAAGAGATTGAAAAAGAGGACAAATGAGAACTGGGGTTAGTGAACACCCACCTGCTAACTTTTGGGAGAATAAGTGTGTTTTGGAGGGAAGTTAACAGTGAGAAAAACAAGAAAACAAATGGGAATATCGTTGAAGGGGGCACAAGGGAAAATGGTAACATGCAGAAATAAGGTGAAGAGATGAAGTAAGTACACTGAAGGACTGATGAATATGCTTGATGACTGGGTGGCAGATGTGGGGCATTTGTGACGGAGGTATGCAAAGTGAAAGAATCATGACATGTAGTTTGGCGAAAAGAGATGAGGTGGTGAAAACCTAGTTTAAGGTGATATGTGGTAAGGCAACTGGACTGGATGGTATTACAGTTGAATTTCTTAGGAAAAAGAAAAAGAGTGAGTGTGTTGTTGATTGGTTAGATGACATTTTCCGAATGCATAAATCATGGTGAGGTGCTTGAAGATTGGCAGAATGCACAATGTATATACAAAGGGAGATCTCTTTTAATGGAACCTTGTATAACAGATTTTCCTTTCACAGACATGTAACAACACTCATTTAATAAATACAATATGCATAATTTTTTTTCATACTTGATCGCAGTTTCCTACGTAAGCACCAGGAACAGATGAAGAAAGGCCACATCCACTCACATCCATTCTCTAGCTGTCATGTGTAATGTACCAAAGCCACAGTTTCCTATCCACAACCAGGCCCTTTATACCCTTCCATGATTTACTGCAGATGCTTCACATGCCCTGGTTCAGTCCAGTGACAACATAGTAACCCCAGTATACCACATTGTTCCAATTCACTCTATCATTTTCAGGTCCTGATCACTCAAAATCTTTTTCAATCCATGCTCCCATCTCCAGTTTGGTCTCCTTGTTCTGCTTGTTTTCTCCATTTGACATGTACATCCATATATCCTCTATCAACATTTCCTCACTTATTCTCCCCTTATGTCCACACCGTTTCAGCACACCCTCTAAAGCTCTCTCAACCACACTCTTTTTATCACCACACCTCTCTCTTACCCTTTCATTACTTACTTGATCAAACCATCTTACACCACATACTGTCCTCAAACATTTCCAACACATCCACCCTCCTTCACAAAGCCTTATCATAAGCCTATACCTTGCATCTATATAATATTGTTGGAATTACTATCCCTTCAAACATACCCACATTTTCCCTCCCAGAAAATGTTCTCTCTTTGCCAAACATTCTTCAGCACTCCCAGAACCTTTATACCCTCCCCCACCCTATAATTCACTTCCACCTCTGTGGCTGAATGACAGGTAAGCAGGGGCGTGAGTTTGAATTGGAGGAAGTGAAGTGTCTTAGGTACCTGGGTGTGGATATTGCAGCATATAACCTTGCTTTATTCACTTTTACTCTGGACTTTCCCCTTTCACACACTCCCCCAAACTCAGTCACCAACTTCTGCAGTTTCTCACTCATATCTACCCTCGGTGCAGTATCAGTAAACAACAAATGACTCACTCCAGGCTCTTTCACCTACAGACTGCATACTTGCCCCTCTCTCCAAGACTTGCATTTATCTCCCTCACCACTCATCCATAAACAACTTAAACATCCATGGTGACATGAATCATCCCTGCCACAGACCAATATTCACTTGGAAAGACTAACTCTCTCTCTTCTTACTTGCATACATGATTTACACCCTCCATAAGAAATATACGTAAAGCAGCTGGGAGAAACTACAGAAAATTCTGTGGGGCATTTGTGGATAGAGGTTGTGGTTTTAGTGCACTCTGTACGACAGAAAGAGAATCAATGCAAACAAATGAGGCTATTCTCTTCATCTGTTCCTGATGTTACCTCACTAATATTAGTGGGAAACAGCAAACAAGCATAAAAAAATATAATGACATCATTAGGAGTCATTATTTCCAATGAGTGCTCTTCCTGAAGATCCATTTGTACAATGTCACTTTAAGTCATAAAACCAATCAACAGCTTTTCTGTTTTTATAACTGGGAAGAAAAAAAAAAAAAAAAAAAAAAAAAAAAAAAAAACAAATTCTTAAAAAAAAACCTATCAGTGTATAAAAAACTTCAACCATGTCCACTACATACAACACTGTCTTTATCAAAATGTAGGGAAATTAAGGACCATCCTGCCAGAATTATCAGCAATGCTAATGAAAACAGTGTGGTATATCTTAGGATTGAAATATATAAACAAATCCTTCAGCTTTAAATGATAAGCTAGTGGCTAGAGAAATCAAGAAAAATACTTTTCCTGCAAAAGTGCTTTGTACACACTTAGAGCATCTGCTGAAGATAATCTTTTACAATATCTTACTGTTCATCATAAAACTGTTGAACTCCATTGATCTTTGATATTTTGGAGCAAGTTTACATGAAAGTTGGCTTATTTACCTCATACACAAAGGCTTTACAGAAAACACATCCAACTGCTATGTATTCATATTTTTGCTAAATCCAATCTCCATATCACTTTGCTACAAAACTGTTAAGGAAGGCAAACTACAGTAAATTACCAATGTGAGTAAACAATGACCACTATCTATAGTGCAAAATTTAGTTTAATTTGTGCATAAAACTTTGGTCAAATATTTCTAAATTAAACCTTCCCTGACCTTTTCCTCATCTGTTTCATTTTGATGAACCCACCAAATCAAGAAAAGGAAGAAGAGAAGAACTGGGGAAGCACATGTCAGTACATATGCAGGCCAAAACCAAGAACTGCGGTTCATCCATTTACCCCATAACTGGAATGTGTATCCCCACTGCCCAGCAGAGTTTATGAAGGATATTAATGATCTTTCACTTAAAAATGTAAATAAAATGTTTAAGTTTGATTTATGTTTTGTAAAGGGGTTATCAGCATTCGAGATCCTTTTTTTTCTGCTTCTCTCCTTTTCCTGTTCTCCTACAACTAGATAAGGGAAAAATGTGATTAAATCTCTGTTCCTCCACATGAAAACTTTCATCTATCTGGTGAACCCATACAGTATTCACCTCACTCTATAACCAGACAATTAATTCTATACTGGCCAGTCAGCTGCAGCCCTGGAAAGCAAACAAAATAACCATCGAGTAAATACACCCCTGCCCCTTCCACACTTCTGTTATGAAAAAAGCTTGCAGACAGAAACTGGCATTCCATCAGAATTAATCATGCATAACACAGATGGAGAAGACATGCTACCTTCTCTTATTGATGATGTAATGGGAAAGTACACAATGAATGGCTGTAAAGGCATCATGGAAAACAATGAAGATTATCATTTTTGGAAAGCAGCATGTATCCAACAGTGTTCTAATTATGGCAAGTCTCAAGAATTATAAAGATGTTTAGAGGCGAGTTTCTACTGCACAACGTCTGCAAGATCTCCTGGTAAGGGAACTGGGGTTGATCGTATCTTAAGACTCCTTTTACGGAAATCCTGCAGCTTTAAGGCTGCATTACACTCAGGAGTATGGAAATGGATTCTTTTGGAGCAAGAAGACCCTTGACAAGACTGCACTCCTCCTTGTTCACTGAAAATGATACAGCCTTGCCAAAGGTGACTTTTTGTTCAGGTTTTATCCACTAGCAGCCAAATTTTGGTAACATGGGAGTGGGAATCAAAAATCAATGTTGACTGATATGTAGACTATGTGTGATGAAATCACATGGGGTAAGGAGGAGCAAAAACAAGCGTTTCATTCCTTTGAGTTAATGTCAGATTTAGTGGACCATACACTCCAATGTGAATAATGTATAAAGTGATTCAGCAGCACACCTATGACTCTAAGCATAGGACTGACAAAATTAACTTCCCACAAATTAAATCTTTACCTGCTTGGTTATTGCTATTCATATATAAATTTCTTAACACATATGCAACTTGCCAGAGTAATATTATTCTGTTTCTGGAATCACACAGCAAGTGTAAGTTCCCTATACCTGTACCACCATACCATCTTTTTCAATACAAATATATTTTCACCAACCTGATTTGATATCCATACTGTAAGTAGATACTATGTAAAATCTTTCTGAAGCTGGTCACATAATAATATGCAATTGGGAGGCTGTTACGTGCTCAAACAAAATTTCCACAGTTAAAAGATAAACATGAGTAAATTTTCAGATGTAAAACAGCAACTAAACAGTCAAATTTCAGAAACATAAAAATGTGCTAATGTAAAACATTCTTGAAACAAAATATCAAAATACTTTCTCTTCATAAGGCCAAAAACACTTAGTTTTTTCATGAAAACTGTATTAAAATACAAGCCATTTCATCTATTCTGCAAGAATAACCAGACCTGATAAAGAAAACATTGAAGAACTTTGAAGGACTGATTAAAAACAATACTTTAACCTTGTTTATGTTTCTTCTCCTATATATACACTAAAAACACACACACACACACCCAGCACCCTCCTCATGCCCACATTCATTTTCAATAAACATCTCACATATTTGGAGCAAAGAATAGTGAATAACGAGTTTGTGTATATGTAAATTTACTTTGTCCCTAACGCCCCTTCCATCCTTACGAGGCTCCTGTAGTGCTCAGGAAGCTGGCCATGTCCCCCAGTTGGGGCCATAGGTGACAAAGTGTAGACATGTGTGTCTATGTGTAGAGAGTACACAGCTAACATGTAGTAAGTGCTCAATGTCATCATTGTGATGATTCACCATTGTCATGAAGGGTCTTTGGATATGCTGAAACATTTTGTAGTGTTGCAGGGATAGATGATGTCCAGAGCATAGATGGGAGAGTGTGACTCATGTTTGTGTAAGGAAAGTGGCTTCTGCTAAGCATACGTAGGGTGGGTTGGGGTTTAAAACCAAGTTGGAAAAGTGGTTGCTTAGTGCTTAACAATTTTTTGAAGTGTGAATATCTTTTGTCAGCATTATATTCATTCCAGTGGGGGGTACTGTGAGCACAGGTTGTACCTCTCTAATCTGGCACTCTGTGGTCCTGCACATCTTGAATCTGCTGCCATTAGCTTGTGGATATGCCACCAGGTCAGTGCTGTTAGCAGTGCTAAGAAGCCAAAATCTGTTTACACAGCAGCTGAGCTAATTAACAGTCCTGTTAATTTCTTAAATTCATTTTTTGCTGAAAATGAGCCAGAAAAGTTTAAACTTTCAGAAAACTTTGAAAGGTGCCAGGAGTACAGAATCAGACAGTGCACTTACAAAGTGGTTTAAGCTCCTACGTAATGAAGGCATAAGCATTTCTGGGGAGACGCTTATCAAGCAGGCCAAAGTTTTACACAGAGAACTAAGGTTAGACTATGACTATGAATATTCGCAAGCATGGTTACACAAGTTTAAGTGGAGTCATGGAATTTCAGTACATAGTGTGTGCGGTGAAAAGCAGAGTGCTGACACGGAAGCTGCGGCAAAGTTTGTGGATGAATTTGCACATCTAGGGGCAGCGGAAAACTTAGCCCCAGGACATGTATATAATGCTGATGAATCTACCCTGTATCAGTGTTGTATGCCACTAAAATCCCTTGCCCAAGATATTGAGGAGTCTACATCTGGAGGTACTTCTGATGTAATCTGATGCAACAAAAACCTTGTTTGTAAGCATTAATGGTTGTATTATTTCCAGTTTTAAGTTTTGTTCAACCTTTGATAACACAGCAATATGTATGTGGGATGAGCTGGTAAGACTAGGGGTCAGGCATATGTTTACATTGGGGGTTCCCTTAGGGTCAATTTCTGTTTTCTGGCATTTTCTGCAGTCCTGTAATGGCCAGGTCCCAAGTTTGCCAGATTAAAGAGGTACAATCTGTGCAGGGTGCTGAAGTGCTTGGCACAGATTAGCTTTTTATTTCTAGTTATGAGGTATGAGGTGATGATTAGTTATGGAATGGTTTGGTTGGGAGGGGTCTTGTAATGATACACAGAAACAAGTGCTAATCATTCTGAGGTGGGATTGTACTAGGAGCATCTCTGTCTAATTGTGTAGGTGTTCAGTGTTTGTGGTTACCAGGCAGCTAGAGATTGTTCTGTGTGCACTATTCTGTGTGGTTTACGGTTTTGTTATACTGGTTGAATATCCCATATCCAAAATGTCTGGAAACAGAAGTGTTTCAGATTTTGGATTTTTTTTCAGATTTTGGGATATTTGCACATACATAGAGATATCTTGGGTGGAACTCAAAGTCTAAGCACAAAATCGATTTATGTTTCATATACACCTTATACACATAGCTTGAAGGTAATTTATACAATATTTTTAATAATTTTGCACATGAAACAGAATTGTGCAACACAACCATCAGAAAGCTAAGGTGTCACAACCTAAGCCACCCATGCGAACAATCTGTGGTTGTTGGCATCACCCTCGTGCCAGACTCTGAATTCATGTGCTACTGATAAGCAAGCATTTTCTTACACTTATTCACACATAAGTACTTAACAGTGAAAAAATATGAAATACCACTGATATGATTAATAATGTGTTTAGGTGTGGAGTTTTCCACTTGTAACGTCATGTCGCAGTGACCCTGCCACCAGTGAGAGGGAGGGCTCAGGTGACAGTGTGTTGGCCCCTTTCAATACCCCAGCTAACTTAAGGATTATCCCATCCCCTTGGAGCAACCCATTAGGTAGTAGGTTGTTGACAACAGCCG
>JAYMFT010262679.1:0-10745 GCA_038088735.1 Panulirus argus
TCTTCTGCTCTCTCAACCACACTCTTTTTATTACCACACATCTCTCTTACCCTTACATTACTTATTTGATCAAACCATCTCACATCACATATTACTCTTAAACATTTCATTTCCAGCACATCCATCCTCCTCCATACAACCCTATTTATAGTCCATGCCTTTCAACCATATTATATTGTTGGAACTGCTATTCCTTCAAACACCCATTTTTTGCTCTCCGAGATAACATTCTCTCTTTCCACACATATTTCATCGCTCCCAGAACCTTTGCCCCCTCCCCCACCCAATAACTCTCTGGCAAGGCAAAAATGGGTATGTTTGAAGGGAGAGTAGTCCCAACAACATTATATATGTGCGAGGCATGGGCTATAGATAAGGCTGTGCAGAGGAGGGTTGATGCGTTGGAAATTAAATGTTTGAAGACAGTTTTAGGTGTGAGGAGGTTTGATAGAGTAAGTAATGAAAGGTAAGAGAGATGTGTGGTAACAAAAAGAGTTTGTTTGAGAGAACAGAAAAGGGTGTACTGAAATGGTTTGGACATATATAAATAATAGGTAAGAAAAGGTTAAAAAAGATATATATGTCAGAAGTGGAGGGAAGAAGAAGAAGAGGGAGACCACATTGGAGATAGAAGGATAGAGTGAGAAAGATTTTGAACAATCAGGGCCTGAACATGCTGGAGGGTGAAAGGTGTGCATGGGATAGAGTGAACTGGAACTTTATGGTATTTTGGGGTCGATGTGTAGTCAGTGGACTGAATCAGGGTATGTGAAGTGTCAGGTAAACCATAGAAAGGTCTGTGGAGCCTGGATGTGGATAGGGAGCTGTGGCTTTGGCGCTTTACACAACATGACTGCAAGAAGTATGAATAAAAGGAAACAAACCCAATAAGGGTTGACACATATGACTTAAATTTATTTAGCATGGAAAAGAGAAGGTTAAGAGGTGGTGTTTACAGGTATTCAGCAATATCAAAGGCCTTGACAGTCCCAGTTTAAGTTGTTATTTAATGCTCAGTTTTGGATTTCACTTGTAGTAATGGATACAAACTCATGGGTGAATGCCTTACTTTGACTGAGGCTAAGAACTTTTCTTTAATAGCATTGTTATCTTATGAAATGATTTACCAATATGAATATGAATAATGTAAGCAACACCAAAATTATTTTGAAGACTAGGCTCAGCAAATACTTGCTTCAGGTCCACAACTGACATTATTGATGTCTCCATAGGTACATATATGTTTTACACGTATTTCTCCTTAAGTTGACTGTGTTTTTCTACTCATACTATACTAATCTATGTATTTCTGATCTCCTTCTCTATTGCAAATAGCAGTGGTAGGATCTAGTGATTCAGTAATGTTTGCAATCCAGTATATTCCATAATAAAAGTTTTAAACATCGTTACTTGACTCAAATCTTGGAGATTTGACCTGACCTGTTAATCTTTTTATACACTTGTTTCTCAGCATCTGAAGAATTGTTTGATATAAGACTATAACTCTAGTTTGAATTTTGCCCAAATTATGTCCCTTTTAAAAAGTTGAAACTTTGAACATAACCTGGCTTATAACTTGAAGAAAATTCCACCTCTTACAATGAAACATAATAGATATTTTTTATGTTTTTCAGACAATATCTTTACTCAATTCATTTAGCTAATAGTGAATATGATACACTTCAGGCAACATGTTCCATGGGACACCCTTCTAGGTGAAGTTAAGAATTTTGTGCTTACAAGGTTTAGGCAGAAAGAAAGGATGAATGTAAGACAGAGTACAGTTTGGTTGAGTAAGGTGAGAGGGAAGAAAAAATCAAGTGATTTGGAAAGAAAGAATAAAGGAATATTTTTAATGGGAAGGATGTTAAGTATATATGAAGGAGACTGTACATGTACAACAAGGCAGGATATTGAAAGACGGTGTGTTGGCAATGTGTTTGTAGATGATTAGCAATGAATATCTTTCATGTTACTAATAACTCTGAAAAACAGTTTGAGTAATAGCATACCCCAATTTTTAGACAAGAACACGAGGAGGCTGAGTTGCGTCGCCGCCACCAACAAGAGAGAGAAGCTTTTAAGGTGCAACGCATACAGCGGAATCAGCAAAATAGACGACCCAAGTCACTTCGTCTGGCTTCTTCCCCTGGACCTTCCACATCAGGAGCAACTCCTTCTTCACCTCAATGTCAGGCAGATACTACACCATTAGAGGGTGGTAAAGGATCTGTTACAACTAATGTTGATCCTGTCATCACAACTGATAATTCAGTGGAGACTTCAACAACTGCAGTATCAACAAGTAAAAAGGGGCGCACAATCTCAGAGGACATGTTAGAGTTGGTGCAGAATTTAGGAGCTCCAAGGCCAGTTATGCGTTCTTCATCAGGGAAAATGACTCTTAATCAGATGATGGCCCAACAAAAATCATCAGCAACAGTGCCAGCTGTAGGTCAAAGGCCAATCTATCCTACAGTGGGAATTGCAACTGCACCATACCATGGCCAATACTTCTCTGCATTTCAGACATTCCCCTTCCCATACCAGCGGCTGTCAGATGGCTCAATTGTGGCTGTGTCTCAACTAGATGATAGTTCAGGAGCTCCATCAAGCACTAGTAGTAGCAGTAGTTTACAGCATCAACAGCCACCAGCCACAAGTGCCTCCTGGGTACAATGGCAACAGCAGTAGGTGTGGCCAACATTCCAAGTTCCCACTCAGGGACAGGAACCAGCATCTGTGATCATGTATTTTATATGTTACTCCCACATGGAGATAGACTCAAATCAACTGTATTGGAAGCAGTGTCTGTCAAGGTTTTTCACTAATTCTAACCCAACTAAATTTTCCAAATGTTTTGTAACAGAGATTGCACTTGCATGGGGGAAAATATAGCAAGGAGTCAAGTTGTTGATAGACAGTAGTGTTTCCAGTGCTAGTTGTGGAGTTACCAACTAGTCATGCAATAGAAAGGATGAAACTTTCAAATTAATATGGGTGTATATTAACACCAGTTTGTTTACATTGCAGAAGATTTGAATTGATACCTCTGTCATCCATTCTGTTCCTTTTAGATATGACTAGATTTATTGTTTGCTATAGTGGTTCCTTTTTTATTATATTACTGTTCCATGACTGTATGAGAACAAATATATCTTTTTAGGTAAAACTGATCAATCAGAATGAAACACTTCCCTCTGTTCATCAATTGTAGTTATGAACAAGGGTTAGACAGTGTAAATGTTGTAAAATATGTACAGAAAGACTGTTGTACAGTGAGGGGATTGTGATGGGGCTTGTGATAAGTACTGGTTTAGTGATGAAGATACTGGCCCCAGTAAAATTCATCCATATTAGGGCAAGCCAACACTGATCGGTCTTCCAGCAACCACTTTGAAGGTGATACATGCACATTGTATGGGCACACCCCTTACTTCATTTGGGTTAGTGGGTCTGCTCAGAGCAAAGTTAGCAATGACTGTAAGGAAGCCCTTCAAGAACTCTCCTACTGAGACTTCTCAGTGTTGATTGTCAACTTTAGCAGAAGGCTTCCTTAATTAGCCTGCACATTGCATTGCAACAGTAAGGGATCAGGACACGTGTTGATATAAACTTTGTGATTGAAATTGGTGCTACTGCCTTGCTTATATGCAGTATCTAATTTTTTTTTAGAGTCTATTTACAGGTAGAGGAAAGTATTTTGGATTGATATGGAAATCTGAGATAGCTTAGCTTGAGAGTGATGGAGTGCTAGATAGCATGATAATGGTTTAACCTGCCAAGGGAGAGGTTAGTTTATTTTGTAAGTGTTAAAACTAAAAAGAGTCAGTAGTGCACTGCCAACAAACATCTGTGAAGAGGAATTAGGATATATAAGGATCATAAAAGAGTCACATCAGTAAAGTACTGCCAGTAGTATATACAAAGAGAAGTTATACAGTTCAGAGGGATCCTGTATATTACACCAGCAAGATCCAATATCAAATAAGCAGGTATCCTAACACTTCATTAAATTGTACTTTTGGTTATGTACCACCTAAATCTATTAAGACCTTGCATGTAACTTGATACACATTTAATTGAAATGGTCATGGTGCATTAGCAAATTTTCATTCTCTTGTCTAATATAGGTGGATATATCTAAGAACTAGTTTGTGATATACATGAATTTCAGGTGTTTTCCATTGAATTGTATGTGGCAGTGGCCTTTTGACTGTAAGGATCCATTTTTATTATATTAAATAGCATCATCTAACTATAGAAAAGTTACCTTTATCCTGCTTCAGTCTTTATCAGTAATCCATGTTGGCAATCCCCATTGGTTTGTTAAACTTGTCAGTGCTTATGCTAACTACCAGTAAGGAAAGAGAGCCATCATTGCCATGCCATAAGCACCTCATTGCATTTCGTTTATCCATCTTACTGAAATACTGTTGTGCTTTCTAAGCTTAGAAAAACCAGGTTATAGGTAGCTAACACAGTTTTATGTGCCTACCTGTAATGAAATTTTCCTCCCAGCAGTAGAAGCAAACTAATAACATTATAGTTTCTTCTTGTTGCTCTGCAACCGTGATGTTGAGCCAAGGTGGTGCTGAGCTTGTCCAGGTTTTAGGCACCTACATATCCTAAGTAGGATTTGCTTTTCTAGACTGTCATTATTGATTATTATTATTTATATGTTACCTAGAGTAATATTGTAATATATTTTATATTCAATTTCATAAAGCTTGAAATGTAAGTTACTAAAATTTTTTCCAGTCCTATTCTTAAGTTTGTATTGGTTATTGCCATTGTCTTTGCACTGAGTTGTAAGTGGATACAGGGACTCAGCACTTCCCTGCCTTGGCATATGGTCCCATCTGCAGCCTGCCATGCAGTCGTCTGCCAGCTGAAAACAAGATTCCATGGAAGTCCACTCATTATTGTGCTGTATAATATCTTGTACAATAACTAGAAGTGATTAAATAAAGTGGTGCAAAATTTTAATTTTCCTTGTTTGCTGCACCTCAAGAAACACAGAATGAAACATCAAATAAAGCACTGTTAACTCTTAGCACATCTTCATGTTTTGAACTTCTTCAGTTTTCTTAGTTAACCTCAGCCTTCAAAATATACTTACATCTCATTTTAACTCTAATCACTCATCAAACTCCACATCCAATTCTCAAGAAATCCATCTTGGCTACAGTTTCTTTACAGGAGCTGAATTTAGAACAATAGTCTCACCCCCTCATGAATGCTCAGGTCTTGATACCCCAGAGCATCCTTCACATCCTTCCTTCATCATCATTGTTTTCTCTTCATCCTCCCACTTTTGACATGTGGATCCTGTTAGTCATTATTTCTTCACTCATCCTTTCCTTGTATTAACCATTCCAGCACACCCTAGTCAAACAGCACAGAGGGATGAAATTGGATATTTTGAGTGAGAGTTTGAATGTGGAGGACCTGAAGTGTTCAAGGTATTTAGGAGTGGACGTAGCCATAGATGGAACCACTGTGGCTGGAATGAGTAATGAGGTGGGAGAAGGGGCTATAGTCATAGATGTATTGAGGATTGTATGGAAGGAAAGTTCATTGTTTGTAAGGTATAACAAACTTGATACTGTTATATGAATATGAGTCGTGGGTCTTCAGTGCAAAAAAGAAAGAAAGAGGTGGTTTTAGAAAGGAATGATACTGTAAAAAAGAAATGTGGTAGTGGGCACAGTCTAACTGAGATAGCTGATATGAGTGGCCTGAAATAATTCAGACATCTTGAGATGATAAACATAGTAAGACTGACCAACAAGAACTACTTGTCTGAAGTGGAAGCGTGTGGGAAAGACCGAGGAAATGGAAGTGAGGGCAACTTTTAGATACTGGGGCCTGAAAATTTGGAAAAGTGAGAGGAATGCATGGGATGGAATGAATTGTATCAGTGTGGTTTATGAGGGCTGAAATGCTGTCGGTGAGCAAGAACACATAAAGTGGTCAAGGTGGTAATTGGTAGGCAGCCAACGACCAGGGAGGTATATTACCAGTACTACCTGCCTGGGTATCAGGAGGGTTAGTGACAGCTGCGTAGTGAACCAGCACTCGTGTGGTTGTCAAGTTGCACTCTTCTGACCCATGTAGCTGTCCTATCTTACTGCCTCACCCACACATGGACTACTGGCATTATGTCCACAAACATACAATCTCTTCTTATCACACATAACACTTGACAACACTTAACTCTCACAGCTCATTCTTTGTACCTCTAGATTTTCCTGTGGGGAGTGCTGTGTGCTACCTCTGCCTTTTGGCAAAACAGATGGGGCAATAGATAGATGTAGTTGGTAGGAGCATTAGATAGAAATGTTAGGTAGAACTAGTAGCTAGGAACGTTAAGCAGGAACATTGAGTAGTAGTAGTCAGTATGAACATTAGGTAGAATCCTCTGCAAACACTGCACTAGACTTGCCCTCTGCCAGTGGCCTGTTAAGGATGAGACACAAGGCTGAGAAGCGGCACTGGAGTTCACTAGTTATGGAGACTATATTGCTGTGGCCACCCCCGTGAGGGAGTTCCAGAAGGGAACAGGCATCAAAGATAGAAATAGATAGTCCATGAGGCGACTGAGACTGTGTAGGCCCCTTATGCACATAGCTGATCCAGCGACCATATGTGGCCCATGGTTTGGGAACTAATGTGAACTAGTCAACACAATTCACTGGTGTTTCTCTGAAGAATGGAGCAGAGAAATAATATTATGACATACCGTCAGACTGCAAGTTACCAACACTGTATGTAGTGCTGGGAATTTATTGGGATAGAGTTCATACCAGCCAAAATACTTCAAGTTATGTTTCAAGCTAAGACCACTATGCAAAAGAGCTTCAATAATCAAAACTCTCTCCAAATGTTTGCTTGATAACAGTAAAATGTATCATATAGTGATAAAGAAGATTTAATTTATAGGGTTCCTAAAATTTGGGGGCCCTAAGGCATCTGAACCTCCCATTGCTTCATTATAAGCAGGACCTTTTTTCTCTACTTAACATGAGTTAGATTAATTTGTTCAAGATGGAGAACATGGGTTGTGAGTCCAGAAACAAGTTTTTAACCCAAGACCGAAAGAGTGGATACTTGTGCTTCACAGCCTTTGTCCAGGTATGTTGGACATATAAGAGCTAAGTATTTTCTTAGTTTTTATATGCTTGTTCACCTTTTTTCCATGTTAGTGAGGTAATGCCAGGAAAAGATGAAAAAAAGGCTTCATTTTGCTCACATCCAGTTGTAATGCACCAAAAACACAGCCCCTTATCCACAACCAGGTCCCACAGACCTTACCGTGGTTTACATTGGCTTCTTCACAAACGCTGGTGCAGTCCACTGACAGCACTTCAATCCCTGTAAACCACATTGCTCCAGTTCACTCTATCTTCTGCACACTTTCACCTTCCTGTATGTTCTGACCCATACCACTCAAAATCTTTTCCACTCCATCATTTAATCTCCAGTAACTCCTTCTCCTTGTCCCCTCCATTGTCAACCTCTCCACGCTCATTCTCTCCATATGTCCAAACCTTGCAGCATACCCTCTTCTGCTTTCTCCATCATACTTTTCCTATTACCACACCTCTCTCTTACCCCATCATTACTTACTCAATCAACTCTCCTCACATCACATATTGTCCTTAAACAGTTAAATTCCAATACATCCACCCTTTTCAAAACATTCTCATCTATAGCCCTTGCCTTTCATTCGTACAACATTGTTGTGACTACTATACTTTCAAATATACCATTTTCACCCTTTCCTTCAACACATTCCTTAATGGTCCCACAACCTTTTGCCCTCCCTCATCTCTGTTTCCGTGGTTTTCTTCGCTGCCATGTCCATTCTCAGGTGTCAAAACAATTTACTTCCTCTAAGTTTTCTCCATTCAAACTCACACCCCAGTTAACCTGTCTCTTCACACTGCTAAACCTAATAAACTTTGTTTTATATAGATTTATTCTCAACTTTCTCCTTTCACTCACTCTTTCAAGCTCGGACATGAACTATTGCAGTATATCACTCGAATCTACTACCTGTACCTGTGCTGTGTCATCGGCAAACAACTGACTCACCTCTCAGGCCCCCTCACCCCCTACTGACAGGAAACGTGCTCCTTTCTCCAAGGTTGTTTAATTGAACTTTCTCACCAATCTGTCTATAAGTAAATTAAACACTTATTGCAGACCCATCTTCACGTGGAACCACACATCCTCCTCTCTACATACTTGCATACATGCCTTCCTCTCTTAATAGAAACTCCTAACTGCTTCTAAAAGCTTCCCTTTGACCATATATTCATAACATTTTCCACAAAGTATCTCTGTCAGCCTTATCACACACTTTCTCCAGATCCGTAAATGCCACATACAAATCCTGTTTCTGTGATTATTTCTCATACACGTTCTTCCAAGCAAACACTTGGACTACACACCATTTACCACTCCTGAACCACATATTTCCTCCCCAGTCTGATGCTCTGTGCATGTCACCTCCTCCATTACCATTCTGTTTCACCACCTTCTCAATTACCATTCATCCGTACAACATACTAGGTACACTTAACAAACTTGTACCTCTGTAATATGAACACTCACCTTTTTCCCCCCTTGCCTTTATACAATGGTGCTTTACATGCATTCTGCCAATTCCCAGGCACCTCACCATAATTCATACATACACTGAAAATCCTAACTATTCAATCAACAACACAATTACCCCCATTTCTTAAGAAATTAAACTGCAATACCATCCACTTATGGATTTGGATGAAACACTCATCAATGGAATCTTTATACATAGTAAAAGTGACTTAGATTGGAGTAGTATGATGTGGAGCATTTTTTTCTCTTAAAAAATATGAGAATAGTGCTCTAACAGGTAAGATATGAGACAAAATTAAGTAAAGACTAGTGTAAATCAAAAGAACCTGAGAAAACCTCAACAATTTTACTAAGATTGTGAGGTGAAGTTTTCATAGGCTCTCATTTTCTCATAATTATAACCCTCCCAACTATCATTGTCTGTCATCATAAGAAAAGAATTATCCAAATCACATTTCCGTACCTAAAGCATCTGTGCTAAATTCATTGATATGCATTTCATCCAAATAAATTATTTCTGTGTTGCCCCTAACCAGGAACTTCACCTACATTGATATTAATTTGTGTAGTCTAAAGAACTTTCTTTTCGGGTTTAATTTTGGGAACTTTAGTTAGATAAACTGTCAAAATGTTTCCCCTTGCACTCTGGTGGTGATCAAAAACCATTTCTGTGATAGATGGGTTATCTTACCCAATAATATTTTTATAGTGTTAAAAGCCATGTAAAATGGGATCAGGACTTTCTTTGATAAACTTTGAAATTTAGGCTAGGCTAGGTAAGTTAAAGTTTTATTAGATTACGGAATAATATTCCGCTAGTATTATTTAAACTTTTTGCTCTAGGTCGGATAAGTTATGGTTTTGTTAGATTACAGAAAAATATCCCACTAATGCTATTTGAACTTTTTACTGACTATTGCCATGTAAAATGCATGGAACTAAATCCTGTCCCTTCACTATTTTTACACATTTGGTCATGGCATTATCTTGCATTTCTTATTGGAAATAATGAAAACAGTATATGGTACGTCATATTTCATTGATGATGTGATAAATAATTTATAGATTTTTCATAATGTAGGTATTTTGATGGTAACACATGAGCATGTCCAAAATGTTCTTTTGGGAAATATAGTGTACAGTGTTGTGTGAAGTTGGGACAATCTAGTCATGCCAAGTCTCCCACACTTGAGCAGAAAACTCAAACAATCAGCACTTGCAAAGCGATTGCATTGAGTATCATTGTCAGATATTCTATTTTAACAGTAATGATTAAGATTTTTGCATGCAGTCATAGTGCATATATCAACCAATTTAGTAAATGTGAGTGCAGTTTAACTTATGGTTCACTCTATATGCACTTTCGTATTCTTGGAGACATTTTTAGTTAATTTTGAGTATGAATCTAATGATGTTACAGATATGAATTTTCAGTATTACATGTCAGCCGCCAGTTGGCCTAAGGCAGAATTTTTATTTTCATGATGTTGTACAGTGGTCTATTATCACTGTCACTTTATCAGATCTTGTTGATTTCTGCCTGCTGCATGTGCATCTCTGCTTATGTGTAAATACATTTACAGATGTGATCTACCTGATAGATCAAACCCTACCTTATACCTTTTTTTTTTTCTTACATTGAAGGCTTCAGTCATAAATGCCACTTACAAATCCTGTTTCTGTAATTATTTCTCATACATGTTCTTCAAAGCAAACACCTGAACTACATATCCTTTACCACTCCTGAACCACATAGTTCCAACCCAGTCTGCTGCTCTGTGCATGTCTTCTCCTCCATTACCATTCTGTTTCACCACCTTCTCAATTACCATTCGTCCATATAACATAACTAGGTACACTCAGTAATAGTTTGGCTCTCTTGTCCTGATATATAATTGAGGGACAGTGCTCCTTCAGTCTTCAAATACTGTAGAACTGTGGCTGTTATCAGATTTAGACCTCATGTGATACTGTGTAATTAATACAAGGGACTGCATTCCATGATATTTGACAGTGGTTCTCAGAACATAGTCTTCACATATATCGGATCATTCTGATTTGAATACCTCTCTCTCTCTCTCTCTCTCTCTCTCTCTCTCTCTCTCTCTCTCTCTCTC
>JAYMFT010262690.1:0-10525 GCA_038088735.1 Panulirus argus
GGGATGCCAGTCTCCCAAGCAAAGTCATACCCGATGATGATACGGGCAGCAATCACGTCCCTTTTCCGTGACCCTTTTCCATAGACATGCGAGAGGTCAGGGAGTTTACGGAGGGTATCGTACCAGATGGGCGGGGAGTCCAGGGGGGACGGCTGCTTCTCGAGCTTCCCTCTGCTTGCGGCGAATTTGGGTCCTAAGTTGTCGAAGTGTTTTGGGGAGACTTTACTCTCGTTACCTGATGATGATGCAGCTTAGCCAGACTCAATGATTGTAGCAAGTTTTTTACTGAGAGCACTTTGATTAACCCACAAAAACTAGTACAAAAAAAAAATTAAGAGAGACAACTATGAGGATGTCTATGAGGCTGGAAGAGTCAAACCAATCAACCCTACCTGACCCCCAACGGGAGGGTTTCATCTCTCTGTTCCACTGAACTTTCTGTTATTATTTTTCATAAATAAGAAATACGAATCATAAAAGACTTTAAAACTGACAAAAAAATTATATTATAATGAACCGAATTAGAGTATTAGCATAATAATATAAAAATAAGTCCAACATACAATAGAAAGTATAAATAATTATTCCCCCCCCCCCACTATCCCTCATTAACCACGATGCTTCTCGAAGCACACAGGAAATTTATTCATAAAATCATGATAAAATAGGTTATTAACATAAGTTTCAAAACAAGAAAATGGCAGGTAAGAAGTGTCTGCAATGACTCCAACAGGTCTGAATCAAATTTTTTCTTGAAACTCGTACTGACATATTTGCCATTTTTCTTTTGTAGGATAACCTGATCTTTTCAGAAAAGTAGAGCATATATATATATATATATATATATATATATATTTATATATATATATATATATATATATATATATATATATATAAATATATATATATATACATATATATATATATATATATATATGGGAAATCCCAAGTACAGAAAGAAAAACAAGCGACACTTGAAAAGATTTTCAAGAAAGAATCAGACGTACAGATAAAAAGCACAAATGCCAAAGACGTGGGAAGAGAAGGGGACAAGGATCAGCCAAGAATGTGAAAGACATTGATGTGGAAACAAAGACGGAAAATTAACGCAAAGAAAACGGAGGAATTAGCCCGAATGGTCTGAACGACTGAAGTTACAGAGCTGTTAGCTTATTATTCCCTCATTTTTTTGTCTAATATTTTGATGACCTCGCGAAAAAACATCCAAGAACTCGGATTATATATTTTGACGGCTTCTGGCAGCCATATAGCCGTGGCAGAGGACCATAACGCGATTCACAACCCTTTGGAAAACAAAAAAATAATGTTCAGAATATTTTCCTTGACTTCTGTCCTAGGTAGTACAGCTGGCCCG
This sequence comes from Panulirus argus, assembly GCA_038088735.1. NCBI lineage: Eukaryota > Metazoa > Arthropoda > Malacostraca > Decapoda > Palinuridae > Panulirus > Panulirus argus. Next base: position 1,376 of record JAYMFT010262690.1, read on the forward strand.
CTTTATTTGAACAGATGGAACAATCCTACGGTTAAGACTAGGATTAGGAAACTGTTGAAAAGACTAGAAATTAAAGAGATATACGTAGATCCCAACAAAGACCTCTCCTACACGGCCGGATGCAGGGACGGAGGCCCGCTCATCTCGCAGCTGCCACAAACTTATAAATCTTACAAGAATAACAACAGTCCCCCTTTAGTCGTACAGAAAACGGGAACCGCAGTGTTGTGCAGGGATCATGTCCTTCCCACAAATTACTTCTCGACTTGATCCAAGAATGCTGTATCGACGGTGGGAATGGCTGTCTAGGAATCTGCCGGGAATCCCACTAGCACGCCCGCACTGCCAGGAATTCGCTGAGAATGGCCTGCTTATGAAAAAAGATTTTGAATGGGGTTACTCACGAGAAATGCTGATTATTTGATGCAAAGTTGCATCATGAATTGATGTACGTCTTCTTATTTTTTTCTTACGATTTTTGTTGTGCTAAATGATTATGATGGTTAGGCTGGTCACCTCTTTGAACTATTTCAGAGAAACTCCATCAATTTTCTACATTTTTCTACTCAACTCCTATTTATCCAGCTTTATATTTACCATATAATCTTCTTCACTGTGTTCACAGTTTATTGAATTTATATAGATATGAAATACCGTATAACCAGGGGATAAATACACAAATCATATATGGTCTTAGAACTATCTTTAACACCTGAAGAAGGTGTTCAGAATAAAGTTGACACGAAGCTAGCCAAAGTAAAGTTCTCAGCCGGCGCTCAGGATGTATTTGTGATTCATCTTCACACATCCAGAAACCATTTCACAATTAAGCAAATTTCAGTGATATTATTCCCCATCACGGAGTACCTCTTCAAGGACAGCCTTCCACTGTGTAAAAAAATCTATTTATGTATAACGTTCGACTGTATAAAAGCCATCATACTTTATGTTTTTTGTTCTTTTTAGATTTAAAAGACTTTATTTCTCTAAGTCTACGTAAACAAAGCATTTCCGTGATAGTATGGGTTAAGATCATATAGGTGTGGGTAGGTGGAGGCAAGCGCTGAGTGTACAACGCGTGCACTACATCGACACATGAGAGCGATAGGTGGGCCAAGGGACCCAAAGAGTTCACGTCCCATCAGAAAGGGTGAAGGCAAACGCTAAGGACGTTATCAGTGTTCATTTTGAAACCAGGTTCATAAAATAGAGAGGATATTGAGCTTATCGCAATAGGAAGGGAGGATGAAAATACATTACATATAAGATACACTATACAGAATGTTCTTCTTCCTCTGGGAATGATGTATCAAATACATGGTGTATATATTTGCAGCCTTGTAAAGTAGCGTTGCGAACTGCATTAGAGAAACTAAATGATCTGGGCTTTACCACAGCGCATTGTGGATCAGGTGCAGTGTAGAGCAGAGTCAATGGCCGGAATGTTCGGAGTCATAATCTTTTGCAACATCTGTAAGTAATTCCAATTAATACGAAACTCCCTATGTGTAGGATTCCAGTTTATATGACTGGAAGCTTATATTTAGAATTCTTCCCTGTACATGGAAGCCTGACAGACGGCGATCCTTTCCTCTCCACATTTCCCCAAGGCGGCTTCCGGGCCCTCCCTCCCTTCCCCCTTCCAACAACTCCCCTTGTGTTTCCTATGGTCGAGTCACGCGCGAAGGAAACCATTATCGCCACTGTTGCTAATGTCCAAGAATGGGGTGACGTCTTATGAAATAATCAAGCGTTTTAGACCTTTATCTCTTGATAAAAGGAGGAGCCATTGGTATTTTTTCTTCTATAATTTTTACAAAACAAAAATTATTCTCAAAATCATGTCTTCAGTCAATAGCGATAATATGTTAGTAAAATTATTTTTTTCCTTTATTTCCAAAAATTTATTTATATAGTATTTGGTTGCCCAAAAAATTAACTTGAAGAATATGTTCGAGTTGTGGTTAAAATTTTACGTTAACGGCCTAGTCTACTGACCTAAAGCCCAACGAACCAACCAATAAGAATCATTCCATCATGAAATCACTCAACAACGTCAAATACAACATGTAATGTATACAAAATACTGAGCTTCAAGAGGAACACAAGACTGTCAGTTGTCAACACTGCGCGGCCCGTGACCGCCTGCCACCAACCAGCGCGCTACCCACTGGCCATAGCCAGCCACCCCAACAAACGTAATGACTTTCCCATCGTTATTAACAGTTTTAATGAGTTTACAGAAATGAGGGGAGTTGGTGGGGACCCATAGGTGATGAGGGGAGACAGAGGGAACAAGGAGGATGTGGGGAGAGGAGGAGGAGGGGCTGGAGTATCTAGAAAATGTTGGGTGACAAAGATGGAGGTGTACACAGAGAGGGAGGGAGAGAGAGGAGTGGCTTTAATGTACGATGTCAGCACGGATGATGCGAGATAAGAGTGCAGATAAAGTCGTAAGATAACAGCACACGTTGACGTAAGGTCGTGGCATAGATGTTGACGTAAGATCACGACACAGATGTTGTCACGAGGTGACACCACGGGGTATTGATTTAAGATCACGACAGAATATGTGAGATCACGGCAGATGACGTCGTGGGAAGAGGACCTGAGTCCTGATTAATTCTTACCTTCTTTTTCTCACAATTCATTCCTTTCACCAGAAATGGTCTTTGGGGCACGTATCGCCTGCCACTTGTCGGTCGCGATAGAGATAAAAGTGAAAAGGATAGGACGAAATCTATAATGTGCCGTAACAATATATATATATATATATAAATATATATAAGGGACTGAAGACATAGCACGAATAGTAGACCATCAACGACGTGTGTAAATATTTTTCAGTCGTTAAAATCCAGCTTTTAACCTCGTGAAATATTGATTCATGCGAGGAACTGACAGGAAATGAAGGTGGATGGATGACAAAGGAATAAAGGAAGCAGTGGATCATTAGAGAGAGAAAAGAAAGAGAGAGAGAGGGAGAGAGAAAGAGAGAGAGAGAGAGAGAGAGAGAGAGAGAGAGAGAGAAAGAGAAGAAGATGATGAGGGGAATAATCATGCAGAGGAGGACTGTAAGAAGGACCCTTGAAGGAAGCCAGAAGGATCCCACAAACCCCAGGAAAATCTTAGAGCAATCTGGAGGATCCCATGGGACACCGTGTGAGAAAAATAATTGAATATTCTAATCTAAGTAGATTTTACTTCAAAGATTCATTGTCACTTGCTTTTCTTGCCATTTCCAGCTTTTCCCCGTATTCCCGTCACTTCAGCCCTGGCTGTCTCCCAGAATCATTAGATGTAGGAAATATAATCCCCGGGGGAGCGGCACTCTGGTAGAGCTATCAGAGGTCGCCCGTGGGAGCGGTCGACATCCTGCGTAGGAACCCTCCCGTCGGCGCCAGACCCCGGCCGCTCGTAACGTGCGTTTTATCTTCCAATCAAAACACGATAAAGCGGGAAAAAAAGAAGAAAAAATTGTCTCACATTATGAGCGAATCGACGCGTACCGCTTACCGAGCCATTTTCTCGGTACACACACACACACACATACACACACACACATCATGTATATATATATATATATATATATATATATATATATATATCTTAGAGTTGACAAACTCTTCGTGGTTCACATGAGAAGTAACAGAACTTCCTGCGAAGCTTTCGGCAATTTTCTCCAACCATTTTAGGAGGAACAAATACAACCGTACACTAAAAACCGCATGAAATATCCCACAAACCCACAAAAGAACAAAAAGAAAAAAAGAGTCCAGGGTAAGTTGTTACCGGCAAAATAACCATCCTGTGTTTTGACGCAGTGTGTTTCCCCCTGGCTCTTCCCGCGTCCATAGTGTTTTGGTGAGTAATTATGAGTCACTAGAGAATTTATTTGGACATTTTTTTTTTTTTCTCTTTCAGAATTTCAGCGAGAGAGTTTTTAGAATTTTCAGGGTAGCGGATTTATGAATTCCTCACAACGGCAATGAATCTATTTCACATTTGTTCATGGATTTATTGCAATGCTTGCCTGGGTTTCCTACCACGTTATGGACGCTGGAGTTACTGAATTCATTTAAGGGATTACTAAAGGCCCAGTTATGGAGTTTCGTTCAAGGATCGAAACAGGACAAAAGCTAGCTGGTTATTTACGCTACAGGGCTATCGACTGCCGTGGTCTTTGAGATCGGTTAAGGCTAAGTTAAAAATCACCAAATGAATGCATTTCGATAGCCTCTCCAGGCGATAAAGACAATTCTAAGACCATTACACTTTCACTGCGTTGATGGCCCGTGGGACAAAATGGTGGCCGAAGACAAAGCCACTGTAGGCTAAATGGGGTCAGGACAGCCCGCTCACACTCGCGTACCGAGGAAGCTGCAGATCAACTCATAGGAGCTTGTCGGTAATTTGTAGATGTCAGAACATGTAAAGTTCGCATGAAAATCGTCCGACACCCTTTGTGGGCTACAGGGACCTCAAGCTTCAGTGATAGCTTAAAGAAAGACGGCTTTTGGTTCATCGGTGGTCCAGGGAGGAGAGGCAGTCCGTCTGCCATTCTCGGTGGCCCGGGCAGGAATCCCGGTCGTACGGAGGTAGAATTGTTTAGACTGTTCCATCCTGGACTCTTGCTTAAGGACGTCTTCCTTTGGAAAGTTGATGTGTTCATTCTTTAAGGATAATTTCCTTTAAATCTACTTCGATTTATACCGGTATCGTAACTCTAAGGACGTCTTATATTACTTTAAATATCCTTTTTTATCTTAAAGTAGTGCTGTTACGTACAATAATTCATTTATGCAGTATCGACACCGAACGCGCTAACGTTATGAAATTCCTAGTGAGACTCTCTCCTGCGGTTGTCCTTAAGCACCACTTCTCCCACTCGTGAGTGACTGAGCCACGTGAATCCTCACCTCCGAGTACAGGTAGTACTCCAGGAGGGCTTCGGGCAGGTCGGCTGCTGCTTCGCCATAGACAGAGCGAGAGCACAGACAGACCACCAACATTCCCAGACGACGCACCTTAAAGGAAAATATAAAAAGATCCCTTTAGGTATAAGTACAGAGGGGATTCCAACACCGGAGTGAGACTCCGGTGAAGAGATTTTGAGACAAAATATTGGGTCCGGTCATCAGCCGTGGTCCACCTCACGATTGTCAATATGGCAGGACTGGGCGGCAGAGGCGGAGCGCCGTGGCGCTGGACTCCCTGAACTGGTTCGCTGTCCAAACACAACATCGCTCGGGATTAGAACTGGACGGTACGAGCCAATGGAAGCTGGGTCCAGAGGGATGTTTCCCGTCCTGCCATAAGCTTACATGTCTGGGACGCGAGGGAGAGATATACCTTTGTAGGTAGGAGGGAGAGGGAATTGAAATAAGGGAAATTCTACTTTTATTTTAGGGAAGGGAGAAAGATTTCTTGACCTAAGGAATCTGTTTACTTACAGGAAGAGGACGTTCTTCGACCAGAGGAAGATGGACTGCATTTAAGTACCCCTTCGTCCAGACAATGATAATACATGAGGGGAGAATAATCTCCGGCTCTCCGTTCCTGCCCTTCTTAATCGTCTTCTGGTACACAAAGGAGGTACGTGGGTAGCATTCTTCCTTTCCTAGCCTCAGGGATTATCATAATGATTGTGACGATAATAACTGACAGTTTATTGAACCAACTTCAGCCAAGGGTTGACAATAAAGAGAGAAAGTATACACAATATAGACATGTGGCTATGAAAATGGCGCTTAAAAGAAGATAGTTCGCATGACAGAGGTGCATTTTTTTTTTTTTTAGGAGTTGTGGTAAGCATACAACAAACATAAGCGTGTTGTTTTCCCAGGATAAGTATTGCTGATATCGTTCACACTCTCACCCCTTTGGATCTGTTCACACCAGAGTCGCACAAAAGAATCATGGAACATATTCAAAATTACCGATTAATTAAACAGTACCGCAAGAATATATATCGAATATTATCACGTCATTACCTCACGCAGCTGAAGGAACTGAATGAGCAGCCGTGTGTGTGTGTGTGTGTGTGTGTGGTGTGTGTGTGTGGTGTGTGTGTGTGTCCAGTTTTGTCTCTAGTCCACAGTACATCATCAATCATGTCAGTACATAGATGGACACCCATGATTCATTGTTAGTCACAAACAGGCCCGTCTTGTAGTGCCTTGGGATCTCTTACATGATTGAGGAGGTTCTGTACCTATATTGCGGTAGGAACACCAAGCTCTTAGTCTCACAGAACGATGATTCTCTAAAGTTTTAATCACAGTCCCTGAACGCCCTGCAGATGATGGGGAAATAAAGCATAGGATACTTTCTTGCATCCGTAAACTTCTGACAGACCTGATGAGTCCCTCTATGCATTACTACCGGTATGTCTACATCTACCACGCTGCATAGCCTTATGGAGAGGCAACACTAGACCTCACTGCATCCTACAAGAACTGAGTAAGTAGATTGTCTGCAGATGGTCGCGGTCATCTCATACCTGGCGATGAAATTCCCAGGCATGAATCGGATAGACTAATATCCCTTCCCCCAAAGGATGTTCAAGAAAATGAAGAGCTTGCTAGAGTACTCCAGCATAATCATTCTAACACCAGATTGCGAATATACCACAACGCTTATAAGAGCGCTACATGTACCAGGGAGAAAATCCTCTCACAGAGATCGTCTAAGCTCAAACGCCACCTTCCGTCACATACCAGGCGCCATCTGCCCAATCCACCTCACTTTCCTGCCGAGTACCATTCTTCCCAACAATCTCAGTAATACCAGTGCGATATTTGTTGTCATCTGACCGTAATTCTCACTTGAGACGTCGTTTCGAGTCATTAGATGATTCACTTCCCCTGTACGTTTGTACCTCTACCTTGCTCAGTAGCTGTTGCCTTCTAAGCTTGTCTTAAATTAGTCCTTATCATCAGTTTACCTTTATCCACGATTTTTTCACAAACATCCTCCTTTATATAGATCGGACATAAACATTTATAAGACTAGAGTATCCGGAAGTACGCCTAACACACTGCGTTTAACCTAAACAAGACTTTTTAGAATCTCAACCACACCTAGGCCATGCTACCACTCTGTACAGGTCTTGTCTACAGCACATGCTGTAATTGCTTCCTGATATAGATATTCGAACGTCATCTGAATCAGTGCTTAACACACTGAACTGTACAGAGATATGAAAATGACTGAGAACGTATTTACTATCAATCAAAGTTTCAGGGGATTATGCCAGACACTATAGATCCAGTTCCCTTGCTGTGATTTCTTACGTATATTAGTTTACGGCTTTTCATCAGCGCTTCGACAGAGTGCATCGGTTCGATCCGGTAATACGCATACAAGACGCCCGTAATGATGCGCTTCACTTGCATCTGCATTTACCCGGGCAACAGCTCTGTCCTCTGTATTTACATATATTCAGATCTTGTCTTTGTTGTGAGTCTCTGATACTCCGTTGGCATCGATAAATTTTCGCCGTTGATGGTTCATATATACGAGGCGAGGCAACGAGCCACGCCAGGGCTATTTGCGACGAGACGTCAACTGTCGAAATGGAAATAACGAATGCAAACACTTGTTAAGAAGAACAACAAGGTTCGGGCACCACCCAGGGGCACGGGCGAGGCATCACCTGAGGGAGGAGAAATAACACCGTCTCGAAACGCTTCGGTCGGGTTCGTGAATCGCGGGGGGGTACTCATGCCTCACTCTCTGTATGCTTCATATGATAAGATTTGGTAAAATCATCGAGCTATCTGACTATATATTTATCCCTCCAGGAGTGTACTGGGAGGGTTTATGGGCTGGCGTAAGGTGGGATAGCCAACTTAAAGGAAAGAAACGTCGATCGAGACGGAGGAGAAACGTTGGACGTCGGAGCTGGCACAGGGGCTGAGGAGGAGGAGTCACATTTGCCTGTGTTATGAACCACCTGGCGAGGCTCCCCTCCCTCCCTCCCTCTCCCGCCCAATCCACCAGCCCCTAGTCCTAGCCTCCCCCTCCTCCTCCTCCTCCTCCTCTTCCTCCTCCTCCTCCTCCTCCCCCCACTTCCAACCCCTACCCACACACAAACCCTGCCCATTACATCCCTTCCATTCACGTAATCCCAACCCCATCCGTCACCGGACAGCTCCTGCAATCCCCAAACCGTAGATTCGACAATTTCAGAAACCCGGACCGACTCTCTGAAAATCACAGCTGAAATCCGAGTCATTTCCACTGCAGTGGTTCCCTAAGGCGAGGTCGACCCGCAGTGCATTAGTACATCCGGTGAAGACTGTCAGGGTCGGAAAAAAATAAAGATTGATATGATTAGGATCATCAATTAAACTCACATTTAAGCAAGCCATTATTAATATGATTTGGGCCAGCCGCCTCTTGTCTCCCGTCTTGAAGACAAGCCTTCCTTGTGTGTTCCACTTACCCGGACTGCCCAGGTATCCGGCTTCGGGGTGTGTCTCCACGCCTCTATCTCGATTCAGTTTTATTCTCTGATGTTATTTAGGGGCTGAGGTAAGCCAGATGGACGATTGGCAGTGTGGAGTTATCATCACGGTGCTTGTGTATGCATAGGCAATGCACTAGGGAAATGCCATTCGTCCCTGTGGGTACGACAATGCATATTGTATCTCTGTTGCGGGACAATTATCCAATGCATCTCTGGCAACACACAAAGGGAATGGATATTTGCTTTGTATGTAAAGAGGTTTAGAGACACTGATATATATATATATATATATATATATATATACACCAAAAACTATCAAATAGAGCTGGAGTTTCAGGAGTGAAGCGGGCCGCATATCATCTCTGGTCGCTCTGATCTTTGTTTATGTCCATTACAGAACACTATTCATGACGTTTGTGAAGGAACGTTCGTCAAGAGGATCGTTCGCCGGCCCGGGCCTGCACAAACGCTCGCACGATAATATAATGATGAATCTCCAGCGTATCTGGGGCTATGAACTGGTCAGATGCTTTCGGTATACCTCATGTTTACGTGCATATTCGCTGCTCGGGAATCTCTTTTTACCTTTCGGGATGAGACTAGTGAAGTGGTGATCTGAGCCTGTGTCTGTGGACGGATGTTTGATATGTATGTGGGGCGTCTATTGAATGCTATCG
>JAYMFT010262690.1:10538-24353 GCA_038088735.1 Panulirus argus
TTATTTCATATTCCATGATCCTTGCAATTTTCAGTCATACTATAATATGAGATTCATATATATATATATATATATATATATATATATATATATATATATATAAGAGGTTTACAAACATAGCGAAAGTATGTGCCTTAGAATTATCCTTAACACTTGACGAAAGTGTCAAGTGTCCGAAGAAAGTGTTGGATATTTCGGTCGGCGGATGTCACTTGACATTGACGGCCTTAATGAGCCTGGCAGCTGATAGGCCTAAAGCCCAAACAACCAACGAGTATTGCTCTAACAGCATAAAGAAAAAAAAAAAAGTCTTAAAGAAAACAGCGGTGAACAGGATTTTTGAGCCCCCCGTAGAGAAAAAAAATGAATAAAAACAGAAATGGTTCTTAACCTGACTAATTCAAGCTGTGGAAAAGCAAAGCACGACAGAGAGGAAGGTTGGAAAAGCACTCCCATCAACGTCGTCTCTTTCCGCCCCACGCGTATGGCAGACTTTAGCGGAAACACTTACAGAATCGTGAAGATCACTTCTGCCTTGGCTATTGCTTCAATTAGGCAGATGGAGCGCGTTAGCCTCAGCCCGGAGGTAAAGCTATTGAAATGTGAAAACAAAGAGTGCATCCCCAGACAGCTGGGGTAACTCAGAGTCATGAAGCTGGAGATATCTGAGTGCGTTGAGTGTGGGGACGAGTAAATAGATAGGAAGGACGTCTTTAGTGAGTTAGAAAATGGTTGATGCCTCTTCTTTTATCTAGCCGAGGTGAACTCGTAGGAGGAAACGTATATAAGGGCAATTTAAAGGCTGAAATGGAATTTATGCTTTGTATCTAAATGTTCCTCGATGACTAGTTACTAATGAACAAGAATCTATACCGTAGGAGAAGTACAAATATGTAGCTAGAGGAAGGAGAGTACTATTAGAGGCAATTATCAGACTATGAAGTCCTACTTTCAATTGCTGATAGATGTCAATGAATATAAATAAACTATTTATCGATTTTTTATTTTGATTCTTTGTAAATTTCTTTTACGTAACACATTTTCGAAAGTCTAAATGGTAGTTTTGGTGGAGGGGAACGACCTTGTTACAGACTGTTAGCCTAGACGATGGTGCTGGTCCTCTGTAATGAAGAAAACTAAACTGTGAAAAAAAATTTAGGACATGAGAGCACCTTCCTATGTACTTACGAATACCTACTTAGAAAGAGTGAGAGAGAGAGAGAAAGAATGAGAAAGGAATGAGTGTTTGAGGGCCCAGCGCGGGATGAGGAGAGAGAGAGAGAGAGAGAGAGAGACTGGGGGGAGGGGGTGTTGGGGCAGAGCTGAAGAAAGCCACCTGCTCCAGTAACTCAAGTTCCACGCTTCCCCTCACTCATTAACAACCGCTGTTAGGGGAGTTCCTCAAGGTGATTAATTTGGCCCCAGTAACTCAAAGGGTGAGCGAGTAATTGAGAGGGGCGAGGGGGAGGATTAGGGGGACCCACCGTCATCTTCACATAATTTTTTTTTTTTCTTGCAGTTTCTTTCGATGTGATGGTTAAAGGATAGAAGAAAATGTCTTAGAGAAACTCAGAAGTATGATTTGCCCCGTAGACGTTTCTCTAGGGTTTAGAAAAAAAGATGAAACAACCAGAAGTCATAACAAGATATTAAGCGACAGACTTGTTACAATGGACGTAAAGAAATATCTTTAAAGTGTAAGATTAGTAGATGAAAATAACTGACTCATGAAGCTGGAAACGTGAAGAGTATGCATAAGTTTGAATAGTTGTATGATTGTGGGGAAAACCTCAAGAGATGGGGCCCCTCGAGCGAAGAAATCCCTCCCTTCCTGTAATATACCGATACGTATTTACAAATAGGTAATCGATGTGGTTGGCTGTTTGGGCTATAGGAATATCATCAACTGCCAGGGTAATTAAGGTCTTTAAAACGTCAAGCTCCAGCATCCACCAACCGAAATATCTTTAACGCCTTCTTCAGGTGTTAAGGTTAATACTAAGACCACATAAACTCACTATGCATATGACCCATCACAATACTTAGTGTCAGCTTTATGGTGATTTACTTATTTGTTTTGTGCGTTTCATTTTTCCATCGATTTTCCGAGTCACGTTCTCTCTGCACAGTAAAGCTATAGAATGAATGTTTACATAACAGCTGTTTTCTCCAAGCAGTGTTTCCTCTATCATCTTTCATGTGACGTTTTTTTTCACATATTAGCATTAGATATGCACTTGGTTTGTTTTTCAAATAGCCTTTATTAAGGTAATTATATAATTTCCAGTGTTTCATTAAATCTTTACATTCTAAAAAAATGATATGACATTGCGTAGCTTTACGTCACCGGTGATTTCTTTTTGTTTTTTGTTTTTTATTCAATCCGCTAAAATTTGTTAAACAAATATTGTCATAACGCTCCTCGGGACTTTTCTCACCGTGGCCGCTTGGATGGACTCACAATTTGCAGGTCATCAAATTAAACATGTGGTCCTCCTCCTCGTCCTTCGTGTTTATTTTCCCGAGTGAAGGAAGGTACAGACGAGTTTTATCATCCAAAAGATCGCCTTCTGTGTTGACTCCGCTACTCCTCCTGGCCGCTCCGGGAGCCTCTCCAAAACTAGGGAGTTGGGGGCCCTGCTATCAGTACGCCTCAGTTATTCCGCAATTGTGAGGCATCATGTGTATATAGGGAGCGTAGGCTGCCTTTTCTAGCTTCGTTATCACATGATCAAAATGTTCCAACGCTTTATCTGAGGAGGGGACCGACGAGGACATTCCTGGACCCATTTCTAAGGTCTCGGGTCCGATGTTCATTAAATGCAGAACAAGAAGTGGCTTTAGACCATAGCGGAACGTGAAGACATCTGCTTGTCCTTGCTATAGGGGAACCATGGAAACTAGCCATACTTAGACGGGGCTACGTTATAGGCCACTAATCCTGATGGACTGAGATCACCAGATAGATACATAAGGACCTGATAGACCGAGATCATCAAGTACTCAAATGAGTCGTTGCTCGAACGAGAGTACAAGAAGGTTTCTCATACGTCCGAAAAACGACGCCTTGAGAGGACTGTCAACTGCTCTTGATTCCTCACACTGTACCCTCCACGGTGTACCGCACGCTGTACCCTCCAAGGTGTACCATACACTCTACCCCCCACCCCCCACGTCTCCTATCATCTAGTCATCATTTTTCCCCTCATTTACAGCGGCCGCTTCCCCCTCCGCCAGCCTTTATGAGGGTCTCAGTCTGATCTCTCCACACCTCACTCCCCTTCCATCCTTCCTTCCCTCCGTCCCTTCGCAGGTCAGCCAAGGTCACGTCCCTCCCAGGGGATATGAGGGGAAGTGAAGGGTTCTTGGAGGGTAGGTGCGACACGGGAATAAATTGAGAGGACGCTAGGGAACTATAAAGTTATTTCTTTGCATCCTGATAAAGTATTTATCATTGTTTTCTGGTTACACACACACCATAGGTTACAGACAAGTTATGTATTTAAGGGAATTAGATGCAATGGCTATTGATTGCTGTGCGGAGATTAAGCATTTGCATTAGATTCATTAACAATGTTTTGAAATTATAGATTTGGTTGGTTGGTTAGTTGTTTGGGCTTTAGGCCTATCAACTGTCAGTGGTAATTAAGACCGTCAAAATCAAGTAATAACTACCAATTGAAAAATCTTAAACACTTATAACTTCAGATGATTTCGGCAATTCTAAGACCGCATAAAATACCACAATGTATATGTTCCCTCCTTAGGAAAGACAAGTACAAGAAGTTCCGGAGTCTAAATATGTAGATACTGCGGACTGCGTAGGCAGAGTGTGCTGTTGTGATACTTTGAGTAAGATTAAAAGGAGTATTTGGGGAATTTGAAGGCCTGGGAAAAAGCGATAATGTGTTAGGGTTTCCACGATAATCGTGGGAGGCTTAACTAATCTCTTGGGAGACAAATTTTCTTTTTTTTTCTTTCTTTTTGGTGTCGAGTCTCATGAAATGTTTCGTCTTTGGTATACATACACTAACTGTAATGTAGTGTCTTTTTTTAACTTCAAGGGCTAGTATGATCTTTTTAAAAGAAAAAAAAATTTCTATTAGTGAATTTTCATCACGAAAAGTAACTTCTACTCCGAAACGTATAAGAAATGTAATATCATCATATTACACCAGGAAGTCGGAAAATATTAACAATACGAATTATATATATATATATATATATTGAAAGTGTCCTGGGGTTATTTCAGAACCCTAAGGTTGGGCTACTTCAAGTAGCAGAAGATTATAAATAAGAGATATTAGTCCTGTCAAAAAAAAAAATAGGGTGATTGTTAACAGAATTCCTGTTAACTTGAAGAAGACAAGAAACCAGATGCTTAGAGAACCCTGAACACAAAAAACTTGCAACCGGTATCATACAAGTTACAAAAATATATGGGTGACGACTTGACAACTCTTTCTTCAACCGCCTTGACGAAACGAAAACACAAACTTGAAAAAGTTATTCTATATCAAGACGAAATCTTAAGGTACAGAAAAACAAACGTTCCCTAATTTTGGGGCGGAATTATCATATATTTTCTCCAGCATGAAAAAATAACTTATGTAATTGTTTCTTGTCATTCAAACTATCAATTTTTATTGAAAATATTAATATAAATAGATAATTTTTGAGTTATTCTTAAACTAAAAAGAAAATAAAGAATAAAAATGCTAACATACATTAGTCGCAGCAGGGGAAAGTGTGCAAGTGTTGACGAGCGTCCCGGCGAAGGGCAAAACCCGGCGTCAGGAGGTGGCCGCCCCAGCTGAGGACGGCACCACTGTCTGCCGCTTGACGCGTCCCACCTGGCGGCCTCCCTGTAGGTGGTCCTCGCCAGGCCAAACCCCAGCTGGGGCCGAGCGGGGTCCTGAGGGCTAAGGAGAGAGGGGTGGAGGGGAGAGGCAGGCAGCGTACTGTGTGTACGCGTGAGGAGAAATAGAATAAAGAGTTTTTTGCTGGCACGTTTTTGAAAGTGGTGGTTAAAAAGAATACTTCTTTGATCTCTCCAGGTAGAAAGGCACGATTATGTATCTGATTTGTATTTTTCAATTCATTATTTCACTTGAAAAAAGACTGCTCATCTGGAGAAGAGAAGCGACTGATGACTTACAGAATTAAGTGCAACCTATTGTAACAGTGGAAGGAAAGTTCTCAGTGAAAGCTGAAAGAAGAAAAAGTGTAGTTGACCAAGAGTGTAGAAAGGAGAGATGCCATGATTCGGTGATTTGCTGTGACGATGGAATGCGAGGATCATAATGCAGAGTTAAGAAAAATAACTTTTGTTGTGACTACTTGCTTCGAGGTCTGTGTGCGGGCGTCATGGGAGAAACTAAGATATTCTTTTCGTTTTTCTTTAAAGAAATGCTAGACATTATTTGACGATCAAAGTCTGTAAGAATATATATATATATATATATATATATATATATATATATATATATATATATATATGATGGCACAGCTTTTAAACCAGCGTCTCGTATGGCCATAAAGTTTTTATACTGTGAAAAATATATTATAAGATGAATAATGATAATAATACTAATTACAATAATAATGATAATTTAAGTTTTATCAATATACGAATTTTTGATTTAGAATCGATGTCACTGATATGCATAACAAGTACTTGAATAGAGATGACGTGACCAAAGAATGCTTTGTTAGCAGTCAGTGTACCTATAATCCTTAACATGATTTCGGTTATTTATATAGACTAAATTATTGAAATTTATGTCCAGGATTATCTATTCCTTGAGAACGAGTATGGCCTAATAAATATCTGTTGTACTTGAAGATGTTCGATATATTTTTCTTATTCATTCGTGTTTATAACTTGACGATAATGGCCTTAAGGACCCTGTATTGGCCGTTACTATTACCCTAAAACCTAAATAGTCAACCAACTAACTTTGAAGGAATGCTCAGGTAACTGTACAGCCCCATCTGCTTTCCACTTCCCCTGTATTTCCTTTGCTAATCTTTGATATGTCTTCCATTCATCTTTTTCCCCTTGCCTTCCAATTTATCCCATGAGACAAATACTTTTATCGTGGAGCACTTCTGCTAGTAACACACACACACACACATGCACACCAATGGACATCTGAAGTGTAGTGGAAAGCGTTACTATGATTCAGCACGCTTCCGTCCGGGGTCGGATTTGCACGGGTTCGAATCCTGGGCATGCAATCGGCCCACACTCAACCCAGGTTTTCATCCTCCCCTGAGGGCTGGTCGATAAACATGTATCTGGCTTAGGCTGGTGTGTGTGTGTGTGTGTGTGTGTGTGTGTGTGTGTGTGTGTGTGTGTGTACATAGCAGTAAAGACATTGTAAATATATAAAGGATTTAAAGACGGGGCAACGTGAGCGTAAAAGTCTCTCCTCGTAACACACAAATAGTAATCACAAAAATAAGCGAACATACTCAGAGAACGGGCTGTCATGTGACAAGGGCCTGTGCCAGGCTTGGACATGGTGAATCTTTACACACACACACACACACACACACACAACACACACACACACACACACACACACTTAAAGAAAAATTCCAAAATTAATTCACTTGATCATGGCAGAACAGGGAAGTGTCGACAATGTTCAAGACAGAAAGAAAAAAGTTTTGACGGAGTTTAAGTAAAACAAAGAGAAATTTGATCATTTCAAAGGCACATTCGAGGGAATTTTCGACTGATATCAAGACTGATCAAAATATTTTGATAAATTAAAACAAACTGAAATTTGATATATTTCTAAAGCCAGATAGAACTTATACTGTTTTCAAGGCAAGAAGAGACATTATCAAGTTAGAAAGAAAAGCAAAAGAAAATTTCAAAATCTAAAACAAAATATATATATATATATATATATATCTTTCTTTATCAGTTACGAAAACGGAAAAGATGAGAATTTTGACACACCCTAATGACAAAGGTTTCGGAAAACTGATTTCCTTAAACTTCGTGGACATAATAAAGAATGCAGCACTCGCGTTACTGATGGATCAATTATAGGCACTTAAATCCGAAGGAAAAATCAGAGTGTGTTAATGTTGGTGCGGACGAGAGGAGAAAAACGCCAGAGGGGAGACGAAGTGGTCCTTGGGGACATTAAAACAGAGATGGATAAAAAGAAAAAAAAAGGAGCGATGAATATTAGAATGTGATGTCCATTTGTGAGGCTTGGTGAGAGCGACAGCAATAGCTCGTCCCTGGTGGTCCCTCCTGGTGGGGGGAGAGAGAGAGAGAAAGGGGTGAGAGGAGGAGGAGGAGGAGGGAGGGAGAGTAGCAGGAGAAGGAGGAGGAAGAAGAAAAAGAAAATGACAGCAAGGGGAGGAAAAATATGAGGTGTAAGAGAATAAATAAGCAAGTGAGGCAAGCGGTAGGGAAGACCTGAAGGTGACAATGAAGATGGCGAAGATGAATGGGTGATGATGAAGAGAGCAGGGGTTACGGAGAGGTAAGAATGATGATGGAAGGCGTAGGGAGGGGTGATCGAGAAGATGGAAGGATTAAAGATACGTAACACTGAACATGAGAAGGATAATGCGAGGAAATTGCAAAAATTTGGAAGAGGTAGGGAAAAGGTGGTAAACATAAGAGTACACAGGGAGCTGGGGAAGAGCATCGAGGAAAAGAGTAGAGAAAGCATAGCTGATGGAGAAACGAATATTAGCGATTCTCGATTAGCGAATCAGCATCAGAAATAAACTAACAGTGGCCTCATTTGTACGCATCCAGTCGTTAGTCGTCACATTTATGAAAGGAACCAGAGGCCGCTATCCTCAGCCAAGCCCCACAGACTATTCAATGGTCTATCTTGACCGCTTCAGAAGACTTTGTTCAGCCTATTAAACAGCACGTCGCACGCAGTATAGCCCGTCAGTCCAGGTCATTCATCATATGCTCGCTTCTCGTCCTCCTAATAGTTCAGGCCCCGATGCCCCAAAGCTTCCTTCATTTCATCTGTCTGTTTCCTTCTCGACCTCCTCTACTAGATATGTGACTTTCACCCATTCTCTCAATGAAATGCACTGTCTATGTATGTCTAGACAATAGATTTCTTAAAACTAAACTATAAAAGCTATGCCTCACTCCGTTTTCTCGTGAGATCTCAAAAACTACCGTTTATGTTACTGAAAACTTTATAATCTCTTCCACACACACAGAAAGTTTTTATGAATGTAGTTTCATTACTGATCAGTAGCGTTCTGTTCTTAGTTTTAGTTGAACCTGAAGACGAGATAAATCCCATGATGAGTTTCTGAGAGAATTTTTTCTTTACTGAGGTTCAGCGATTATGTGTTTCCTCTGGGGTCTCAGCTCCATCTGATGAGCTCATTACCGTGGGGTGCTTTTTCGGGCTGAAAAACCTAGAGGCCTTCTAGGGCTCCCTCGAATTCAAGACTTACATCGGCAGAGTGGGAAGGAAATGCTGGCCCAAAAGCAAAGGAGTTGCAGGGATGTCTACGTTGTCTACTTGCGATGAACTGCAAAGAGTGAGGGATAATTTTCAGTGGGTATGACATGAACCGAATGCTGAATGGAATATTCATTTTACTAAGTAGCCAACATCAGAAAGGGGGTGGGGAGTGAAAAGCATGTTTTAATCGGGGCCATGACGGTTGTGAAGGTAAAATGGTCTGAGGAAATCAAACTTAAAAAAGAAGAAGGATTAAGTCAAGTTTCTCAGGTGTTTATGGACCCGAGTCTTGATTACGTCGAGGTTATAAGAAGACAGAAAGACGAATGGAGGAGGATCATTTCCTGTGGAACAACACAGGGATCATTTAGAGAGTCGCAGGATTCATTTTACAGTTAACGAGCCTCGGCCTGCATATCGCGGCCTGGAACAGCTCCTCCCTGGGTCACTGACTTATGATGGTTCTATGTAAACAACTGCTGGACGTCTGCCGTCAGACGGTGATGTGTAGGGGGGTGTCGGAGGAGCGAGCACTGAGAGCAGTTGTGTGCCGATGGCCCTCCAGCTGAATGACAGCCCTCTACTTGTATGCAGTTCCTGGTTGCTGACTCACTGGTTAATGAGGCTACTTTGTATCCTTCACGAGTGAGATGGACTGTGAGGATGAGGAGTGTGAAGCAAATAGAATCTGTGGTAGTAGTGAGGATCTAGTGAGGGAGAAGCCCTGGTGGTGGTGAGGCGTCCAGCTGGGAGGAGACGACACATACGTGGTCTCGTATGTAGCTTCTTGTGGGGGCTGCCATGCGTCCTCATGGCTGACGAAGGGGGTGTGTGGCTAGCTACCTCGATCTGCAAAGGGGAAAAGAGAGACGCCACTAAGTTACTCAACCACCCAACAGTGTGCCGGGCAATGCTCTCGTCCCTCTCCGTCAGTGGAACAGAGATATGATCACCTACTTTCATCTTAACGTCTTGAGCAGTCTTGAATAAAACAGGGAAAGACCAGATTCCAAGAACTAGATTCCTCACTCCATCTTCTTGTTTAGTTTCTCTCACCAGGACAACCTTGACCGTTTCATCCCGATCTCCAAAACTAAGTAGGATGCAAAACTTTGCAAATAACATCAGGGGCACAAGCTCCGTTAACCATCAGTCGACGAGTCTTTCGACTCTCTGTACACAAGCTACTGGTTAGGAGCAGCATTTATCAACCCCACGACCTTCACCAATTACGCAGACTTCGAAACTTTATATAAGATACGGAACTCTGCATACGTATGTCGTACAAGTTTCATCCACATCCACTGACACATAAATGAGATGTTGTGGTCACAAAATCGAAACGTATGGACACACGCATGCGAGGAAAAGAGATCAGTTGCATATCCCTCTTTCCTTGGCAGTACGTGGCAAAAGAGAAGTTGCAAAGTTGTAGCATAAACCAAGGAGGCTTTGGAATCAGTGGGTAATATAATTTTGTGAAATGAGAACACAGAGACAGATCATTTGCATAGGACTGTCAAGTGGACGCCAACTTGGAATACTTAAGTTATCAACACCTGGAATATATGCATAAAATATCTATTTAGTTATCAAGATAATCTGGATTTTCTTTACTTTAGACATCTTTCGTTACCTCTTTTGACGCCGACTTGAACGAAATTAATGAATCTCTTTTTGTTTCACCTTCCTTTTTTTCTTAACCCCTTCAGACACCCGAGTCTCCCATTTTCTCTTCGTCTCGTCATAAGGGAGGTATTCCTGCAGCCCCTTCTTCTCCTCTCCCCCTTCACTTCCTCTCCCATTAGTTCTTGTGACACCTACTCTCTTTTTCTCTATTATTTCTCTCCCATTCTAATCTCACATCACCCATTTCTGCCCTTCCATTTAAGCTATTACCTATTTTCTATCGGTTTCGCCCATATTTCTAGGCTACCCCTGTATGTCACAATGATTTTGTTTATTCTTTCTTTTTCATACGTTTCTATCCTTTAGCTTCTCTCTCTCTCTCTCTCTCTCTCTCTCTCTCTCTCTCTAGGACCTGCCACGTCACGGATTTCACATAAGGCTGGTGGATTTCTCGGGTTACACTCAGTTGATGGGCGTCTGACGTCCGGAGCTGTGGGAGGATTACAGGATTAACGGCCGCCTGAGGTTCTGCGGCTGGGATTTAACGGCTGGATTAGTGTCTTCTAGGAGGCAGTCTGGGACTACTCGCTTTCCGGTGCTGTGGATTCAGGATCATCGAAAATTTTGGATTAGGAAACTTTCTAGTGCTGTTAATCTTCGTGAGGATCCCGTTCTCTGGCTTAGGGAATTTCGTGAGGTTCTAAGTCTTCCGGATTTTTTTTTGGATTTTCCTGGGATAAGAACAATTTGCATGTCACATGAGCTGTCGCGATTAAGTGACTCCTGATGATTTAGAACCAGATGATACGACCCTCGAAAACGACTGGTACGACCCTTGAG
This sequence comes from Panulirus argus, assembly GCA_038088735.1. Lineage (NCBI taxonomy): Eukaryota > Metazoa > Arthropoda > Malacostraca > Decapoda > Palinuridae > Panulirus > Panulirus argus. The sequence goes on from JAYMFT010262690.1 coordinate 21,482, forward strand.
AACGACCTTTGAGAACGACGGGCACGACTCCATGAGAACGACAAGCACGATCCTTGGGAACGACTAGCACGACCCCTGGCTAATATGGCCCAGCCCCTGAGGAACTGAAGTGTCTTTAAAACATTATCCTTCTAGTTTCTTGTGGCCTCTGGTACCCCTCTCAACCCTCGGAACTGCCAAGGTATCTGACAGTGTCTGTGGACTGATTCGTTATTCATGAATCTTTATTTGTCTAAATACACGTCGACTGAGCATTCATTTAGGCTCTCGGGGCAACTGCACACACACACGCCCCCTTCTCTACCATCTGATCAGCTGTGTGTGTGTGTGGAGGGAGAACGAGGAAAGCTTTTATCATTTACTACCTCAGATTCTCAGCTCCCCACTGTCGTCATCTATCACCCCAAAACTCCCAGCTCCCCACTTTACTACTGAGAGTAATATTCAGTCTTCTGAATTCTCTTATTCACTTGGATATCATTATTCATCACCCCATATTTCCCGCTACAGACTAAAGGCCTGTTTATAAAAGCGACCCCTCCTATCAACCCTTCTGCAAGTCTTTTACTATTTGACAAAAAAATCTTTTGCCCTCATCTGCCCTCCTCTGACATGTACTGACTTACCCTATAGTACCAGTAGCACTTTAGTGTTTCCTAACACCTTCATAACCTCTGATCTGATCTTACGAGAACAGTACAGTAATTCCCTGAAGACGTCCTGAGGGTCTACCCCCTCCTGGTGTCATCCTGCCTTCCCTTGTCGCCAAGAGGACCCGACCCCTCCTAATCACCCATTAGAAAGCTCCTGATTTCCCTTCGCTCCCCCTCTGGCTCTATTAGGCTCACCTTAGTATCTCGGGAGGCACTTAGCATCGTCCATTAAGTCGACCATTATTCTGGCAGGGCAGTCCCGACTAGAGAGAGAGCACGACCCGACGCCGATCCGTCGTTCAACTAAGCGACCATTTGACGCATTTTCTGCGCATCCATCTTGTAATAGGCGACAAATTGCGATTCCCCGACGATGTGGCCGACAAATTGCCGTGTCACAGTTGCCCAGATGCCAGGGATAAATGGCGCAACCCTTCGCTCAGTGCCAGTGGCATTCGTTCGCTTCATCACGGTTTAATCCCACGTCCGTCCCGCAGGGGGGGTGGACCAAAGCCTCCTTGAGGTAATTCATCCTCGGTCGCGATTCCTTCGATCTCCTCTGCTACCGACTCCCTCGCCTTCAGGAGGGAGAGTTCTAACTCCTGGCGATAAGGATGGATAAAGATCGTCCGAGTAAATCGCCAGGAGGAAGGTCCTCTGGCGGCGTGGGACGGTGGGCGACGGATGCCAAGTATCTTGGGAGCCGCTGCCGAATGTCATCTGTCAGAGGTGTGGCGGGCGGGTGGGGGAGGAGGGGGGGGGGTGCATTTCTCGCCTTTCACGACCCACGCCCTCTCGCTACGCCCCGACGCCTCCTGGCACCTTCTGGGCAGGGGTGAGGAGGTGAGGAAGGCAGGAGGGGGAGGGGAGATGGAGGCAAGGTAAAGAAGGGGAGGTGGGCAAGACTGGAGAGGGGTTGTGGGTGGGCAGGAAAGGTGGGGTATGGCAGGAGGAGGGGAGGTGAGGCGCGGAAGATCCCAGACGACGCGGTGGGAGGGGGAGGCGACGGAGAAGCTGAGGGAAAGTGAGGAAAATCGAGTACACAGATGGCATAGACTGAGTCGCTCTTTGCACCGTCCTAAAGGGAGGTAGACCTGGCACCCTTTTAAGGAGGGATAGTAGGACAGGGAGACGAAGAGGAAGGCAACGGGATGCAACGAGGGAGTGAGAAGCCTCAACGGAAGGCGAAGGGAAATTAGTGGGTGAATGGGACAGCATCTGACGCCTACTGGGACCCGTGGTGAGACAGAAGTAAATGTGAAGCTACGTAGAAGGAGACGGAAAACGGAAGGGGGGGAGGGTGGTTGAGGGAGGAAAAGGATGCCGTGTAAGAGTCGGGGAGATAGCTATACAACAACAGCTGGGGAGCTGGCGACGAGGCGGAGGAAGCGAACCGGAAGAACTGAAGACGAGGAGCAGGTGAGGACTTTCCCAAGGACGGAGAGAAGGATAGGTGGCTCAAAAAGGGGGGGGGGGAGGAGAGGGGGATAGTACAGGATGGCATCCCTTGGTATAAGGGAAGGAAAGGAGGGAGGAGACGGTCGGAGAAAGGAGTTGAAGAAAAGGGGCTGCGATTCCTACGTAAACAAAGCAGAGAGCGTATATAGTGCACCACACCGGTCCTTGGTAGTAATGTCATCACCCATAATGACCTGGGATTAATTCCATACAGTGACGTGGGATTAATCCCAGCACTTCACAGTGACCTGGGATTAATCCCAACACTCATGGTGACCTGGGATTAATCCCAATACTCTTATAATGCTCTGGTGCTATTTCCAGGGCATATGTATGACTGACCTGATGTTATTCCCAACACTGATACAACGATATCAATTCCACACGCCTATAGTAATAACATGGTGCTAATCCCATTGCTCATAATGACTTTGGTATTAATCCCAGCATTCATACGATGATCTGGTGTTAATCCCAGCGATCATACGATGCCCGGGTCCGTAGGTACAAGTAACAGATGCAAGATAGAACACAGATGTCCCAGGACGGGACCTTCCCTCCACTCCCGGGACGGGACCTCCCCACCACTCCCGGGACGGGACCTTCCTTCCACTCCCGGGACGGGACCTCCCCACCACTCCCGGGACGGGACCTTCCCTCCACTCCCGGGACGGGACCTCCCCACCACTCCCGGGACGGGACCTCCCCACCACTCCCGGGACGGGACCTTCCCTCCACTCCCGGGACGGGACCTCCCCACC
>JAYMFT010262691.1:0-10745 GCA_038088735.1 Panulirus argus
CACCCCGACCAATACACCCTACATCTGCCACTCTATCATCAAACACATTCAACAATCCTTCAAAATACTCACTCCATTTCCTCCTCACTCCATCACTCCCTGTTATCACTTCCCCCCCTGCCCCTTTCACCGACGTTCCCATTTGTTCTATTGTCTTACGCACATTATTTACCTCCTTCCATAACATCTTTTTATTATCCCTGAAGTTTAATGATCTTCTCTCACCCCAACTCTCATTGGCCCTCTCTTTCAACCTCTGCACCCTCCTTTTGACCTCCTGCCGCTTTCTCTAATACATTTCCCAGTCATTTGCATTCCTTCCTTGTAAGTATCGTCCAATTGCCTGTCTTTTCTCTTTCACTAACAACTTAACTTCTTCATCCCACCACTCACCTACCCTTCCTAATCTGCTCACCTCCCACCTTTCTCATGGCACTTGCATCTCTTGCACATGCCATCACTGCTTCCCTAAATACATCCCATTCCTCACCTATTCGCCTCACTTCATTTGCTTTCACTTTTGCCATTCTAAACTCAATCTATCCAGATATTTTTTCACACAGGTCTCCTTTCGAAACTCATTTACTCTCACCACTCTCTTCTCTACATTCTCTCTTCTTTTTGGAAAACGTCTACAAATCATCACCTTCGCCTCCAGAAGATAGTGATCAGACATTCCACCAGCCGCGCCTGTCAATACATTAGCACCCAAAAGTCTTTCTTTTACGCGCCTATCAATTAAACATAATCTAATAATGCCCGTTGATCATTTCTCCAACTCATATACGTATACTTGTAAATATCTCTCTTTTTGAACCAGGTATTCCAAATCACTATTTTTCTTTTCAGCACACATATCAACGAGCTCTTCACCATTTCCATTCACAACACAGAATGCCCCATGTGCAATAGTTATACCCTCAAATGCCCCATCACTCTCCTTCTCATTTGAATTTCTCATCACTAATACCTGGTCTCGTGCACCAAAACTGCTGACACTCACTTGGCTGCTCCCAAAACACTTGCCTCTCAAGATCTTTCTTGTCATGACCAGATGCATAAGCACCAATGATCACCCATCACCTCACCTCCCACTTTCAATTTTACCCGCATCAATCTGAGTTTACTTCCTTACACTCTCTCATACACTCCCACAACTCCCGCTTCAGGAGTAGTGCTACTCCTTCCTTAGCTCTTGTCCTCTCACCAACCCCTGACTTCACTCCCAAGACTTTTCTAAACCATTCTTCCCCTTTACCCTCAAGCTTAGTTTCACTTAGAGCCAGAACATCTAGGTTCCTTCCCTCAAACATACTCCCTATCTCTCCTTTCTTCTAATATTGGGTACATCCACGTACATCCAGACACCCCAGTCTGAGCCTTCGAGGAGGATGAGCACTTCCCGCTTGACTCCTTTTTCTGTTTCCCCTTTTAGAAGTTGAACTACAAAAAGGGGATAGTTTCCAGCCCTAGCGCCCGCCCCCTTTAGTTGCCTTTTACGACACGCAGTGGAATACGTGGGAAGTATGCTTTCCCAGGGGTATATATATATATATATATATATATATATATATATACAGAGAGAGAGAGAGAGAGAGAGAGAAAGAGAGAGAGAGAGACTTCTCGAAAAAGCAAACACTTCTTCAAACCTTTTTGATGCGTTAAAGCAGACATCCGCATTTCACCCTCCGCTATGTTTTTTTGGTGAACCTGTACACATGTTATTTCTGAAAACAGTTTGAGTGGAGGGGAAGAAAACGGTTGCAATGTTTTTCTTTTTTTTTTTTCAATTCATACTTCTCTTCGATGATTCCGTGAATTGGGAAGTCTTACCAGCTAGGAGGAATCTCCAAGGCTGAAGGAGAAGGATGCTTCACACAAAGCTAAGGCTTGTTACTCTGCTGGCCTGCATGGGCAGGGAGGCGGGGTCTTCGTCCCAGACTGAATACAGATGAAGCAGTTTAAGTCCCAGGTGGTGTGGGGGTCAGTGTTCCTTACAGACCATATTATCGAATAATCAGTTTGTCCGACGAATGTGGAAATAGACGTCGTTTACAGGTGAACTGGATTTTCCTATTGCCTGGGGATGTGTCACGTTGTATATTTCAGTGAACTGTCTTGACCAGGTCCACAGCGCCTATTGAGCAAGCGAGGGTGGGTTGAGTCATCATTACGGCGATACTGACCTTCGGGAAACATAGCAAGGCGAGTTGCACAAGGAACTATAGCAAGGTGAGGTGTACACCACTTCACATATTGAGGCTTCTGAGTGTCTGAACACCCCCACATGTTGGAGCTTCTGAGTGTCTGAACACTCTCACATTTTGAGCCTTCTGAGTATCTGAACACCCTCACATGTTGAGGTTCCTTCGTGGCTGAACACCCTCACGTCTTAATGAATTGTTTCAAACTTTCATTTTTGTTCTGAAAGAAAGGCTTAATTTCATTACTGTTTTCGCTCTTTAGAGACCACAAAAAGAATTTCAGAGGGGGGTTTTACGGCAGTGTTTCAGAACTCCTTTCTCACGGTTCTGTATTATATGCTCACGGTTTTGCAGCATAAGTTCATCACTCCATGCTCATGGTTCTGCAGCATTATCTCAGCACTACGTGCTCACGGTTCTTCAGCAGTAGCACAGTACTACATGCTGACCCAACTGGAATTAACAATGTTGCCAACCATCTTCACCACCGTGCTGCTCGGGGCATCAGGGAACGATAGCACGTTATGCTGCCCTGTCTACCCTTCCACAGGTGTCAGAACTCTGCTGGCATCCCTACCCGGTCTACCCTCCCACGGGTGCTTGTACACCTCCAGAGATCTGAAAGAAGTGTACAAAATGCTAAATCATTTCGACAGCATATCATATGAAAATCTCGTCGCTTCAGACAAAGATTCAGTGGTCAGAAATAATGGTATAAAAAAAGATATTATAAATACAGGTAAAGAATTATTTCATGATACAGTTGGGTGAAGAAATGAGATAAACTACCTCTTGAAGTAGTTAATGCGAAAAGTCTACATACCATCACATCGAAGTTAAGACAGATACTTCAACAGTATCTGTTATTAGTAAAAAGGAGAAAAAAAAGGTCCAGTTTACCCCAAATCATGTCTTTCATTCTCAGTATCCAGACTTGATAGAGATCTTTTTCTAATCCACACTTAGTATCTTCCTTCAAACGGCATGGGTTTTTTTCTTTATATTATTTCCTGTCGGCCGTTGAGCCAGAAGGCGAGGTGGGTGGGGAGGTGTCTTCTGTTTCACTTTCTTTTTTTTTTCGCTAATTTACCATCAGAACAGATACTCTCGTTACGGGCCATCAGATCTTCTGTTATCTGTTTGTCCTTCCCATATGCATGTATTTCCGTCAGTGTCAGAACACTGGTGGGAGCCATTCCCAGCCCGTCCTCCCACGAGTGTCAGAAACAGGCAGCAGTCCTGCCTGACCCGTCCTCCAACAGGTGTCAAAACGCTTGTGGCAACCCTTCCCTACCCGCCCTCCCACGGCTGTCAGAACCCTGCTGGCAGCCCTCTCCTGCCCGCCCTCCCAGACCTACAGAGATCAGCATGTGTCGTGTGGCCACCATCAACACGTTAGTCCATCTTAATGGCAATTGGTGGAGAGATATGACCGCCGAGGGATGTCCTGTTCCATGATCCCTTCAGCCATGACAGGCTTGCGGGAGATATGCATCTTTCAGAGGACCTTAAAAAAGCTATACAGCATCTGAAAGATGATCAAAGGTAAAGAGAGCGGTAGTGGGATATGAGCCACAGAAATATTATTTTCCTGGATGTGAAAAGATTCAAAGCGTACTCTCTGTTTTGAACACGTGTGATGGGAACAGTGATAGGGAACTGTCGTGCGAGGGTTTGAACATGTGAGTGATGAGGTGGTAGGGTGGTGGCCTGGCGTATTGCCAGGGTGGCCAGCTTTACTCTGCAACCACCATGCATGACCTCTTGGAACTTGCTTTACCACTACCACCACCTTTCCTGGCCACTCTCATCCTGCCACTCCACCAACATTACCACCCCGCCTGGCAGTACTCACCTGTCTTCACCACCACCACCCTACCTAGCCATACTCGTCCTTCCTCAACACCACCATCACCAATCTGTTTGGCCACACAACCACCACCGTTTTACTTGGTCACATCACCACCACCGACTTGCTAGGCCACATTCACGATGCCACACCATCACCACCACCATCCTGTCTGGCCTCTCCATCACCGCAGCCACTATCCTGCCTGGCCACACTACCACCACCACCACCACCATCCTGGCTGGCAACTTCTCCACCACCGCCACCATCCTGCCTGGCCACACCACCACCACCATCACCTGCCTGGCCGCACACAAAAGCACCGGGGAAGGGCCAGAGACGCCACTGTGAGCCCGTCATTGTCAATAAACATCAGCTGTGGGACCCAGGAGACGGGACCAGCATCAGAACCGTCTCCAGCGTGTGGGTGGGGGCTACAGGTGAACCAGAGACAACAGCGGCTGGTGCTGCAGCCGCCTGTACGTAAATCAATACCGTCAGTGAGATTAACGGGCCAGAACAGAGGCCTCCGGTGGATGCCGTGAAGCGTCAGTCTGCTGAGTGGTGCAGCAGGTAAACCAGCAGGCTAAACTTAACGCCAGCAGGCGTCCCAACAGAGTGTAGGCGGGCGCCGGCACACGCCTCCCCGGCACTATCAGGAGGTCGTCTAAAATCATTCTGACACATTTCGAATTTTGTGTAAACTTCAATACAGCTTTAGCAGTGTATGTTGAATAGCGACATATACAGACCCAAGGGGTGTCAGGGAGGATGATGGACACTGGTGTAGACCCATGAGGGTCAGGGAGGATGATGGACCCTGATGTAGATCCAGGAGAGTCAGGGAGGATGACGGACATTGGTGTAGACCCAAGAAGGTCAGGGAGGATGATGGACACTGGTGTAGACCCAGGAGGGTCAGGGAGGATGATGAACATTAGTGTAGACCCAACAGGGTCAGGGTGGATGATGGGCACTGGTGTAGACCCACGAGGGTCAAGGAGGATGATGGACACTAGCGTAAACCCATGAGGGTCATGTGGGATGATGGACACAGGTGTAGACAAAAGAGGGTCTGGGAGGATGATGGACACTGATGTAGACCCAGGAGGGTCAGGGGGGATGATGGACACTGGTGTAGACCCAAGAGGGTCATGGAGGGTGATTGACACTGATGTAGAACCAGGAGAGTCAGGGAGGATGATGGAATGTGGCGTTGATCGAAGAGGGCCAGGGAGGATGATGGACACTGGTGATGACCCAACAGGGTCAGGGAGGATGACGGACAATGGTGTAGACCCAGGAACAACCGCGGGAGGTTGATTCCTACCTACAATGAGTATCAGTTGATGGTTGTTTCTGTACCAGACATCATCTCTGCATTGGCGCTCCTCACCTTTGCTTCTGTCATCCTTCCAACACTTCACCACCCTCCTCAAAATCATCTGCAAGCCCTCACACCACGTAATCAAAGCTGTTGTCACTGTTTGTGTCTTGAAGTCATTCCAGTATAGGATTCCTGCACCTCCCTGCCACCGCCGGTTCCTCAGTGTAGATCAAACACTGTCGTTCATCACCCCACGACAGCAGTATTCGTATACACAAAGGATTTCACCCGTGATATTACCTTGCGTAGAGGAGTAGGCCCCGGGCTCCGGTACATCCTGTCCTTCCCTGCCTGATGCTTGCCTCTCTGCCTCAAAACACAACCACCTGAGGAATAATTATTTCGACCGTATCAACACCAATATCCTTCACACTTCACAAGACTGTCCAGGGCTATTTTGCTTTCTCAGAGAATAATATTTTTTTTCTTTCTGAATCCTCAACTTCGGTTTGGTAATATCAAAACCAAGAGGGAGATTCCCTGGTTCTGAGATGAGGGTAAAGTGTGTGACACACAACTGTTGCTGGAAACGGTGTAAGCACTGAAGACTTGTTGATAGTAAGTGAGGACGATATTCAACGTCGTCTTCCTTTCCAGTTTCCCTCTAGTGAATACTATTTGTGATTTACGGGGAGAGAGTTTTGCAATCATGTTACCCCGTCTTTTTAACCTTGTTTATATAAGTGCCGTGTTTTTGCTCTTAGGTCCACACACACACACACACACACACACACACACACACACACACAATATACACATCCTATCTTATGCCAGGTACCCATTCTTTATCGACCTTTGGGGAGGATGAACAGCCGGGTGGACTGCGTACTGGCTGCCACGACTGAGATTTGAACCTATGAGGGTTTGCTCCTAGGGGCCTGTGCATGCGTGATGGTCAGTAATGCTAACCGGTACAACACGGAGGTCCTACTGTGGTATCTTTAGGCTAACACTGACACAAAACAAGGTGCAAGATTTAGCGCTGGGAACCCGGCTACACTCCATACTTCATGACGGTACAAGTACATCGAGCCTTCCCCACCATGGCTTTACAGTACCGTACCACAGAGATAGGTCATCATACACTGCTTGACGGTACAGATGCACCGTAACTGACCTACCATTGTTTTAAAGTACCATACCCCAGAGGTGGGTCACCATGCACTGCATGACGCTACAGGTGCACCACACCTCCCCTAACAGTCCAGAACTGGACAGTCTCACCTCACCATCTGAGAGACGAACCATGACACTCCTTCCTCAGTCTGATTCGCTCCCTGTGTCCAGTTGGAAGTAATGACATCCTGCTGTATTTTGATACATTTCTATCTGTAATGCTAATTTGCCTCTCCCATGTTGGTCTCTGTTTTTTTCTGTTCACTTGAAAAGATGAGTTTTGTTTTTTCCCTAATGACACTTTGCGACGTTCTTCTTCAAGTGACGGAAGGATGACGTGACGTTTGTGACCATCACAACGTGAGTTCGAGGAGGCAGTCCTTCTGTGGTCACGTACACTGAATGAAGCAAACCAATTACAACAGGGAGTGAGCTGAAGTAAGGCGGCCAGACTAGTGAGGTTACCAGAATAGTGAGGAGATCACTGTATTGAGATGGCCACAGTAACGAGGTGGCCGGAGTAATGAAGTGGCCAGAATATAGAGACAACCAGAGAAGTGAAGTGGCCAGAGAACTGAGGTGGCCGGAGAAGTGAGATGGTCAGAATAGTGAGGTGGGCAGAAAAGTTAGGTGGCCATAATAGTGAGGTGACCGTATTAATGAGATGGCCAGAGTATTGAGATGGCCAGCCAAGTGAGGTAACCGTGATAGTGAGGTTGTCAGAGAAATGAGGTGGCCATAGTGGTGAGATGGCCAGAGTATTAGGGTGGCCAGAGAAATGAGATGAACAAGATGTTGAGTAGCCAGAGGAATGAGTTGCTCAGAGAAGTGAGGTGGCCAGAGTGGTGAGGTGGCCAGAAAACTGAGGTGACCATAATAGTGAGATAGCCAGAGTGGTGAAGTGGTCGGAGAAATGAGGTGGCCATAGTAGTGAGGTGATCAAAGTAAGGTAGCCAGAGTAGTAAGTTAGCCTGAGAAATGAGGTGCCATAATGATGAGGTTGTCAGAGAAGTGAGGTGGTCAGATTAGTAAGTTGGCCAGAGAAGTAAGGTGATCATAATAGTGAGTTGGTTAGGGAAGTGATGTGACTATAATAGTGAGGTGGCCAGACTAGTGAGGCGGTCAGAGAAGTGAGGTGGCCAGAGTAGTAAAGTGGCCAGAAATGTTAAGTGACCATAATAGTGAAGCGTCCAGAGAAGTGAGGTGGCCATAATAGTGATGTTGCCAAAGAAGTAAGGTGGCCAGAGTTGTGATGTGGCCAAAGAACTAGGGTGGCTGGAGTAGTGAGGTGGCCAGATAAGACACGTAAATTGAATCAGATGCGGAAATTTTTCTAAAATCATCACGAACGTTTCTGAATATCTATCAGGAGCTGGCAAGGTGCAAGGTTATCACCATAACTCAATTCTCGAGTCAGCCTAGAGGAAGAATGCTTAATAGCGAGGAGGTCCATGGACGTCCAGTAGCCAGTGTTACAGGGAAATGTGTTCTGCTGGAGAGCCAAGTGTAGGGGAAGTTGTCACTCCCTGGCAGCCTCCCCCTCACCATATGAGGCAGATGTAGGGGGGTGGTGTGTCACCCCTGCCAAAGCGTGAGCAGTATTGCAGAACACCGAAGACGATAGACTGATAAATTACCATAACGATAAAATGATTAATGATCATCAATACCAAAATCACAACTCACCATCAGCGCTAATAGCTTCTTAACTTACAATGGGAACCAATAACATTACAACTCACCATCACCACGGTACCATCTGCAAACAACAACATTACAACTCATTATCAACACCACAGCCATCATCAAACTCACTATTAGAATCAATTAAAACATCACCGTTCATTCACCATCAACACCAGTAGCATCATAATTCACCATCTCAACTCACGATCACCACACCCCCACCATAACTCACCACCACCGCACCACCATCACAATTCACCATTACCACACCATCATCACAACTCAACATCAGGACATCACTATCATAGTTCACCATCACCACACCATCAGCACAACACGTTATCACCACACCACCAACGCAACTCACAAACGCCACACAACCATCACAACTCTCCACCACTCACACCACCATCACAACTCGCCATCACGACACCACCATCGTAACTCACTATCATCACACAACCATCATAACTCAACATCACCACACCATCATCAAAACACACCATCACCACACCACCATCACAACTCACCATCACCACACCACCAGCACAACTCGCCATCACCAAAACACCATCACCACTCACCATCACCAAACCACCTTCACAACTCACCATCACCGCACCATCATCAAAACATACCACCACCACACCGCCATCAGAACTCTCCATCACCACATCACCATCACAACTCACCATCACCACACAACCATCACAACTCGCCATACCACACCACCATCACAACTCACCATCAACATCACAACTCACCATCACCACACCACTATCACAACTCACCATCACCACAACACCATCACAGCTCACCATCACCACACCACCAACACAATTCACCATTACCACACCACTATCACAATTTACCATCACCACAACACCATCACAACTCACCATCACCACACCTCCATCACCATACCGTCATCATAACTCAAAATCACAGCACCATCATCAAAACATACCACCACCACACCGCCATCAGAACTCAACATTACCACAACACCATCACAACTCACCATCACCACACCATCATCACAACTCACCATCACCACACCACCATCACAACTCACCATCACCACCACACCATCACAACTCACCATCACCACACCACCATCATAACTCACCATCACAACTCACCATCACCACACCGCCATCAGAACTCGCCATCACCACACCACCATCACAACTCACCATCAACACACCACCATCACAACTCACCATCACCGCACCACCATCAAAACTCACCATCAACATCACAACTCACCATCACCAACCACCGTCACAACTCGCCATCACCAAAACACCATCACAACTCACCATCACCACACCACCATCATAATTCACACTCACCACACAATCATCAAAACATACCACCACCACACCGCCATCAGAACTCACCATCACCACAACACCATCACCGCACCACCATCACAACTCACCATCTCCACAACACCATCACAACTCACCATCACCACACCACCATCACAACTCACCATCACCACACCACCATCAAAACTCACCATCACCACCACACCATCACATCTCACCATCACCACACCACCATCACAAATCACCATCACAACTCACCATCACCACACCACCATCACAACTCACCATCACAACTCACCATCACCACAATACCACCGCAAGTGACTATCAAACCACCATCACAACTGACTATTACCCCACCACCATCACAACACACCATCACCATATCACCATCACAACTCACCATCAGCACAGAATCACAGAACGCCAAAACAACCGACATCACATCTCATCCGTCGTACCAACAGCATCATATCTCCATCATCACCACCACTACCTCCAATATCATAACTCGCCCCTCATCTCCAACAGCACTACTGCTCACCATCAGCACAATAACACACCATTATGCTCGTCAAACCTCACCATCAGCACGACATGGCAACTCACCACCACAACTAATGCGACTACAGACAACAATATAACCCACCCCAGTAGAGAATGAACCACTCCATATACAAGAGTGCGGTACTCAGGGTAAGATTTACCGTACCCGTGAAAACCTAGTTCCACACGAGTGGTGGAAATTCATCATATCTTCCATTCCTTACCCTGGTAGAGCCGCATACAACCAACCCTCAGTAGTAGGTTGTTGACAACAGCCGCCCAGGGTGGTACTACCGTCCTGACTGAGGAGCGTTAAAGTGGTGCTCGGGACCAACCTACACTCACCATGTCAGGATTGCTGGTCTTACTTCCTCTTTCATCAAAACGGGACTAACGGGCTAATCCTGCCATCTTCTTACATGCACCACACACCTAATCATACCTCGCTAATTATTATCACTTTTTCCACGCAAGTACTCTTATCAATTCCTATCCGCTCTAATATTTATAAGCATAATGATGACAGTGTTCGTCCAATCTGTGGCTTCTAGTCCCCGGCATCATGGGGTGCTAAGAATCTCCGGGTTTCAGCCTGACTCTACTGCCAATGAGAGGGAGGGCTC
>JAYMFT010262702.1:0-10745 GCA_038088735.1 Panulirus argus
AACGGTTGAACCATGGAGTGGATGAAGAAGTAGTCTTGAAGGAAAAAGGGATAAATGCTTCCATTCCCTCAAGAATAACTTCTGTTATGCGTTTCTCAGAGACAGAAGCATTACCACATAAAAGACAGTAAGTTACCCAAGGAAAGTCAGAAAAGAAGTTACGTATATATTCCAATCAGCTTTGTTCAGGTGCCAGTATTTACGCTTAGAAAGGGCTGCTGGAGGGAGAGGTGCCGTTAGAATAGATACTTTATGAGGGGATGATCAGGTGAACCAACTGGGGGCGAGATTTTGTATTGTCTGTTGTCAAGATAGACTGGGGATTTTCTTGGCTCTTGTCAAACAATACTAGGCATTTACCATTCTACTGCCAAAAAGACAGGTGCTTTACTTGCCTATTGTCCAAAAAGACTGGAAATTTACTTGTCTATTGTCAAACAAGGCTGGGCATTTACTAGTCTATTGTAAAACATGACGGAATTTATTAATCTATTGTCTAACAGGATATGGGATTTAGAAGTCTATTTTCAAACAAGATTGGGATTTATTTGTCCATTGTCAAAGAAGACTAGAGATTTACTAGTCTATTATCAACAAAGACGGGGATTACCTAGTCTTTTGTCAAAAGAGACTTGGGATTTACATGTCGATTGTCAAACTAGGCTGGGAATTTCCTCGTCTATTGTCAAACAAGAATGGGGATTTACAAATCTATTATCAAATAAGACTAGGGATTTACTAATCTATTGTCAAACAAGACTGGGAATTTACCGGTATATTTTCAAACAAGACTGGGAATTTACTTGTCTATTGTCAAACGAACCTGGGGATTTAGTAGTCCCTTGCCAAACAAGACTGAGGATTTACTAGTTTATTGTCTGCAAATCTGAGGATTTATTAGTTTATTTCTAAACTGAGCTTGTAATTTACTTATCTATTGTCAAACAAGACTGGGAAATTATTAGTCTATTGTCGAACAAGTCTTTGGATCCACTAGTCTCTTTTAAAAAAAGACAGGTGATTTACTTGTCTATCGTCAATCAAGACTAGGGATTAACTAGTCTATTGTCACATTATATTGGGATCTACTTGTTTTTTGTCAAAGAAAGCTAGGAATTTGCTAATCTATTGTCAAACAAGTCAGAGATTTTATTGCTAACTGTCAAACAATACTAGGAATTTATTAGTCTATTGTCAAAATAGATTGGGGTTTACTATTCTATTATCAAACACGACTTGAAACTGACTAGGCCATTGGCAAATAAGACTGGGAATTTTCTGGTATATTGTCAAACAAGATTGGGATTTACTAGCCTATTATCAAAAAACACTGGGGATTTACTATTCTCTGCCCAACAAAACTTTATCGTCAAGGAAGACTTAGGATTTACTTTTCTAACATCAAACAAAATAGGGAATTTACTTGACCATTGTTTAACAAGGCTGAGGATTTACTTGTCCATTGTCTAACAAGACTGAGGATTTACAGGACTAATGTCAAAGAAGGCTGGCGATTTACTAGTCTATTGTCAAACAAGTCTTGGGATTAACTAACTTACTTAAAAAAAAAAATTGATTTAACTATCTATTATCAAACATTACTGGGATTTACCACGCTATTGTCAAACAAGACTAGGGATTTACTTGTCTATTGTCAAACTAGACTTAGGATTTGCTAGTCTGTTGTCAAACAAGACTGAAAAAATACTAACCTATTATTAAATAAGACTGGGAAAATACTAGTCTATTGTCAAACAAGGGGAGTTATATTTGACAGTTGTCAAAAAAGACTAGGGATATCACTTGTTTGTTAAAATGAAGAATGGGGATTTCCTAATCAACTGTCAAATATGATTAAGGATTCACTATTCGATTGTCAAAAAAGACTGGGGATTTACTTGTCTATTTCAAAACATGACTGGGAATCTATTTTTCCTTGCTAAAACATGACTGGAAATTTACTTGTCTATTGTCAAACAAGACTGGGATTTGCTAGTCTATTATCAAAAAGATTGGGATTTACTTGACCACTGTCAAACAATAATGGGAGTTTACTACTCTATTGTCAAACAAGGCTGGAGACTTACATGTCTATTGCCAAACAACACGGCTTATTTATTAGTCACTGTCAAAAGAGACTGAGGATATAATAGTCTACTGTCAAACAAGACTGGGGATTTATTAGTCAATTGTCAAACAACACTGGGTATTTACTAGCCTATTGTCAAATAAGACAGGGAATTTACAAGTTTATTGTGAAAAAACACTGCTGATTTACTAGTCTATTTTCAAACAAGATCAGGGATTTGCTGGGATATTGTCAAATAAAACTGGGATTTACTTGTCTATCGTCAAAGAAGGCTGGGAACTGACATATCTACATATCGATTTTCAAACAAGATGACAATTTACTTGTCTATTCTCAAGCAAGAGTGGGGATTTAATACTCTAACAAGACTAGGGATTCACAAAACTGGGGATTCACTACTATATTGTCAAACAAGACTGAGAATTTACTTGTCTATTGTTAAACAAGACAGAGGATTTATTATCCTGTTGTCAAAATTGCTGGAAATATACTTGTCTATTGTCAAACAATTTTGGGAAAATACTAGTCTATTGGCAAACAAGACGAGATTTATTTGCCAATTGTCAAAATGACTGGGAATATCCTAATCTATTGTCAAAATAAGACTGGGGATTGACTATTCTATTGTCATAAAAATCTGAGGATTTACTTGTCTGTTGTCAAACAAGACTGGGGACTTCTTAATTGTGAAACAACAGTGCTGATTTACTAGTCTAATTTCAAACAAAATCAGGGATTTACTAGGATATGGTCAAATAAAACTGGGGATTTGCTTGCCTATTGTCAAAATAGACTGGGGATTTACTTTTCTATTGACAAACAAGACCAGGAATCTACTTGTCTAATGTTAAATCTGACTAGAAATTTACTACTATTGTCAGACAAGACTTGGGGTATATTTTTCGATTGTCAAACAAGACTAGGGATTTACAAGATTTTTGTGAAACAACACTGCTGATTTACTAGTCTATTTTCAAACAAGATTAGGAATTTACTAGGAGCTTGTCAGACAATACTGGGAAGTGACTTGTTTATTGTCAAAACCGACTGGGGATTTACTTGTCTATTGTTAAACATACTGGGGATTTACTAGTCTATGGTCAAATAAGTTTAGGATTTACATTTTTGTTGTTAAAAAAGACTAGAGACTGGATATGCTATTGTCAAAAAGACTGGGATTTACTTAACTATTGTCAAAGAAGACTTTGGGGCTACTAGTCTGTTGTCAAAAAGGACTGGATATTTACCTGTCTATTATTAAAACAGAGTGAGGATTTACTAGTCCATTGTCAAACAAGACATGGATTTTCCATTGTATTGTCAAACAAGATTGGGGATTTACTAATCTATTGTCAAACAAAACTGGCAATTTACAAGTCTCTTGTCAAATTAAACTAGAGATTTACTATTCTAGAGTCAAAGAAGACTGAAGATTTACTTTTTTCTCAACTATGTTAGGGATTTGATTGTCTATCGTCAAAGAACATAACGGATTCACTCGTCTTCTGTGAAGCAGCTGAGGATTTACAAATCTATTGTCAAGCAAGACTGGGAATTTACTAATTCAATGTCAAAGAAGATTGGATATTTACAAATTTATTGTCAAACAGACTGAGGATTTACTAGTCTATTTTCAAACAAGACTGGGAATTTACTTATCTATTGTCAAACGAGACTTGGAATTTAGTAGTCAATTGTCAAACAATTCTGGAGATTTACTAGTCTCCTTTCAAACAAAGCTTGTGATTTACTTGTATATTGTCAAACAAGAGTGGAGATTTATTAGTCTATTGTCAAACAAGACTTTGGATCCACTAGTCTCTTTTCAAAGAAGACAGGTGATTTACTTGTCTATCGTCTATCAAGAGCAGGGATTCACTAGTCTATTGTCAAACAATGTTGAGATTTACTTGCTTTTTGTCAAAGGAGACTGGGAATTTACTAATATATTGTCAAACGAGTCTGACATTTAATTGCATACTGTCAAACAAGATTAAGAATTTATTAGTCTGTTGTCAAAATAGACTGGGATTATAGTATTCTATTGTCAAACCTGACTTGAGATTTACTAGATTATTGTCAAACAAGACTGGGATTTCTTAGTCTATTGTCAAACAAGACTGAGATTTGCCATTCTATTGTCAAACAGGATTGGGGATTTTCTTGTCTATTGTCAAAAAACACTGCTTATTTAACAGTTAACTGTCAAACAAGACTAGGGATTTACTAGTCTACTGTCAAACAAGACGGTTGATTTACTTGTCTTATGTTAAGAAAGACTGGGAATTTACTACTCTATTGTCAGACAAGAGTTGGGATTTACCTGTCGATTGTCAAACAAGACTGGGGACTTCCTAACCTACTGTCAAACAAGATTGGGGATTTACTAGTCAGTTGTCAAACAACACTGGAGACTTGTTAGTCTATTGTCAAACAAGACTGGGGATTAACATATCTGGGGGTTTACTTGTCTATTCTCAAGCAAGTGGGGATTTATTATTCTATTGTCAAACAAGACTAAGGATTTGCTAGTCTATTGCTAAACAAAACTGGGCATTCACTACTATATTGTCAAACAAGACTGGGGATTTACTTGTCTATTATCAAACAAGACAGGGGATTTATTACCCTTTTGCTAAAAAGACTGAGGATATACTTGTCTATTGTCAAACAATATTGGAAAAATACTAGTCTATTGGCAAACAAGACGAGATTTATTTGCCAATTGTCAAAAATGACTGGAGAATTTACTTGTCTATTGTAAAAGAAGGCTAGGGATTTCCTAGTCTATTGTCAGATAAGACTGAGGATTGACTAATCTATTGTCGAAAATACTGGGGATTTACTTGTCTATTTCAAAACATGCCTGGGATTTTACTTGTTTATTGTCAAATAAGACTGGGGATTTGCTAGTTTGATGCCAAAAAATACTGGAGACTTACTAGTCTATTCTCAAAGAAGACCGAGGATTTACTTGTCTATTGTCAAACAAGAACTGGGATTTACTACTCTATTGTCAAAAAGACTGGAGACTTACTTGTTTATTTTCAGACAACAAGGCTTATTTACTAGTCGACTGTCAAACAAGACTGGGGATTTACTAGTCAACTGTTAAACAAAACAGAAGATTTACTTGTCTGACGTTAGAAAACATTGGGAATTTACTAATATATTGTCAGACAAAACTGGCGATTTACTATTCTCTTCTCAGATAAAACTGGGGATATACTACTCTGCTGTCAAAAAAGACTGTGGACTAAATTTTCTATCAAGAAGACTTGGGATATGACTGTCTATTGTCAAAGAATGTAAGGGATTTACTTATCTGTTATGAAACAAGACTGGGGGTTTACTAATCTATTGTAAAACAAGACTGGGAAATTACTAGTCTATTGTTAAAAGAGACTGGGGATTTAGTAGTCCAATGCTAAGCAAGACTGGGGATTTACTAGTCTATTGTCAAACAAAACTGGCGATTTACTAGTCTCTTGTCAAATAAAACCAGGGATTTACTACTCTATTGTAAAAGAAGACTAAAGACTTACTTTTCTATCAACAAGACTGGATTTGATTGTCTATTGTCAGAGAATATATGGTATTTACTTATCTATTGTGGAACAAGACTGGGGGTTTGCTAATCTATTGTCAAACAAGACTGGGAATTTACTAGTCTATTGTCAAACAAGACTGGGGATTTACTAGTCTATTGTCAAACAAGACTATGAAGTTACAAGTATATCTTGAAACAAGACTGGAAATTTCTTGTCTATTGTCAAACGAGACTGGGGATTTAGTTGTCCACTGTCAAACAAGACTGGGATTTACTAGTCTATTGTCAAACAAAACTAGTGACCTACTAGTCTCTTCTAATATAAAACTGGGGATTTACTACTCTACTGTAAAAGAAGACTGAAGACTTACATTTCTATCAACAAGAATGTGGATTAAATTGTCTATTGTCAAAGAATATAAGGGATTCACTTATCCATTGTGATAAAAGACTGGGGGTTTACTAATCTACTGTCAAACAAGGCTAGGAATTTACTAGTCTATTGTCAAACAAGACTGGGGATTTACAAATATATTGTCAAACAAGACTGTGGATTCACTAGTCTATTGTCAAACAATTATATGAATTTACTAGTATACTTTCAACCAAGACTGGGAATTTACTTGTCTATTATCAAACGAGACTGGGATTTAGTAGTCCATTGTCAAAGAAGATTGGGCGTTTACTAGTATATTATCAAACAAGTCTGGGGATTTACGAGTCCATTTTCAAGCAAAACTTGTGATTTACTTGTCTATTGTCAAACAAGACTGGGGAATTATTAGTCTATTGTCAGACAAGACCTTGGATCTACTAGTCTCTTTTCCAAGAAGACAGGTGATTTACTTGTCTATCGTCAATCAAGACTAAGGATTTGCTAGTCTATTGTCAAACAATATTGCGATTTACTTGCTTTTTGTCAAAGACTCGGAATTTGATAGTCAATTGTAAAACAAGTCTGACATTTAATTGTCCACTATCAAAAAAGACTATGAACTTACTTGTCTATTGTCAAAATAGACTGGGGATATACTATTCCACTCTCAAACGCGACTTGAGATTTACTGGGTTGTTGTCATACAAGACTGGCAATTTACTAATATATTGTTATAAAAAACGGGAATTTTTAGTCTGTTGTCACACAAGACTGAGATTTACTATCTTATTGTCAAACAAGATTTGGATTTACCAGTGTACTGTCAAGCAACACTGGGGATATACTGTTCCCTTGTCCAACAAATTTGGTGATTTACTACTCCATTTTCAAAGAAAATTGTGGAATTACTTTTCTAGCGTCAAACAAATCGGGATATTTAATTTTCCATAGTCTAACAAGACTGAGGATTTACGAGTCTAGTGTCAAAGAAGACTGGGGATTCACAAGTTTATTGTCAAACAAGACTGGGAACTTACTAGCTTACTTAAAAAAAACAGTTACGATTCAATTGTCTATTGTCAAACAACACTAAAATTACTACGCTATTGTCAAACAAAACTGGGGATTTACTTGTCTATTGTCAAACAAGACTGGGGATTGATATATCTATTCTCAAACAAAACTGGGGGGTTTACTTGTCTATTCTCAAGCAAGCAAGGGATTTTTATTGCTCTATTGTCAATCATAACAAGGGCTTTGTTAGACTACTGTCAAACAAAAGTAGGGATTCACTACTTTACTGTCAAACAAGACTGGGAATTTACTTATCTATAACCAAACAAGACAGGTGATTTATTATCTATTGTCAAAAGTGATGGAGATTTACTAATCTATTTTCAAACAACATTGGAAGGATACTAGTCTATTGTAAAAGAAGACGAGATTTATTTTCCAACTGTTAGAAAAAACTGGGGATTTTACTTGTCTATTGAAAAAAAAAAAAAAAGACCGGGGATTTACTAATCTATTGTCAAAAAAGACCAGGGATTGACTATTCTGTTGTCAAAAAAGACTGGTAATTTACTTGTCTATTGTCAAAAAGACTGGGCATATGCTAGATTATTATAAAAAAAGATTGAGATTTACTTTTCTAATGTCAAATAAGAATGGGGATGTAATACTCTATTATCAAACAAGACTGGAGACTTGTTTTCCTATTGTCAAACAACACTGCTTATTTGCTAGCAAACTGTCAAACGAGACTGGGGATTTATTAGTCTACTGTCAAACAATATTGGGATCTACTTGTCTAATGTTAAAAAACACTGGGAATTTACTATTCTATTGTCAAATAAGACTGGGGATTTACTTGTCGATTGTCAAACAAGGCTAGGGACTTCCTTACGTAGTGTCAAACAAGAGTGGGATTTGCTAGTTAATTCTCAAACAACACTGGGGATTAACTAGTCTATTGTCAAACAAGAGTGGGAATTTACAAGTTTATTGTGAAACCACTGCTGATTTATTAGTCTATTTTCAAACAAGCTCAGGGATTTACTAGGATATTGTCAAATAAAACTGGGGATGTACATGTCTATTATCAAACAAAACTGGGGATTGACATCTATTGTCAGATAAGACTGGCAGGCTTACTTGTCTATTCCTAAGCAAGACTGGGAATTTACTACTCAATTGTCAAACAAGACTGAGAATTTACTTGTCTATTATCAAGTAAGACAGGGAATTTATTACCCTATTGTCAAAAAGACTGGGGATACACTTGCCTATTGTCAAACATTATTGGAAAATACTAGTCTATTGACAAACAAGACGAGATATATTTGCCAATTGTCAAAAAAGTCTGGGGATTTTACTTGTCTATTGTAAAAAAGACTGGGGATTTCTTAATCTCTTGTCAGATAAGTCTGGGGATTGACTAGTCAATTTTCAAAAAAGACCGGGGATTTATTTGTCTATTTTTAAACATGACTGGGAATTTACTTGCCTATTGTCAAACAAGACTGGAGACTTACTTGTCCATTGTCAAACAATACTGCTTAATTAGTAGTCAAGTTTCAAAGGAGACAGGTGATTTACTAGTCTACTGTCAAACAAGTCTGGGGATTTACTTGTCTAATGTTAAAAAAAGACTGGGAGTTCACTACTCTATTGTCAGACAAGACTGGGGATTTACCTGTCGATTTTCAAACAAGACTGGGAATTCCTAACCTATCATCAAACAAGACTGGGGATTTGCTAGTCTATCTCAAACAACAATAAGGATTTACTAATAGACTGCCAAAAAAGACTTGGAATTTACAAGTTTATCGTGAAATAACACTGCTGATTTACTAGTCTATTTTAAAACAAGTTCACGGATTTACATGGATATTGTCATATAAAACTGGAAATTCACTTGTCTATTATCAAACAAAATTTGAGATAGACATATCTATTGTTAAACAAGACTGGGGGTTTACTTGTTCATTCTCAAGACTGGAGATTTACTACTCTATTGTCAAACAAGACAATGGATTTGCTAGTCAATTGTCAAACAAAATTGGGGATTTGCTTCTGTATTATCAAACAGGACTGGAAATTTACTTGTCTATTATCAAATAAGAAAGGGATTATATTACCCCACTGTCAAAGAGACTGGGGATATACTTGTCTCTTGTCAAACAGTATTGGGAAAAATACTAGTCTATTGGCAAACAAGACTAGATTTATGTGCCAATTGTCAAAAAAAGACCGGGGATATTACTTGTCTACTGTAAAAAAAGACTGGGGACTTCCTAAACTATTGTTAACTAAAACTGGGGATTTACTAATCGTCAAGAAAGACTGGGGATTTGCGAGTCTATTGTCAAAAAAAGATTGGAATTAATTTGCCTACTGTCAAACAAGACTGGGATTGATATATCTATCATCAAACAAGACTGGGGGTTTACTTGTCTATTCTCAAGCAAGACTGGGGATTTACTACTCTATTGTCAAACAAAACTAGGGATTTGCTAGACTATTGTCAAACAAAACTGGTGATTCACTACTTTATTGTCAAACAAGACTGGGAATTTACTTGTCTATTGTCAAACAAGACAGGGGATTTATTATTCTATTGTCAAAAGGGCTGGAGATTTACTTGTCTATTTTCTAACAATATTGGGGGAATACAAGTCTATTGTCAAACAAGACGAGATTTATTTTCCAGATGTCAGAAAAGCCTGGGGATTTACTTATCTATTGTAAAAAAGACAGGGGATTTCCTAATCTCTTTTCAAATAAGATAAGGGATTGACTATTCTGTTGTCAAAAAAGACAGGGAATTTACTTGTCTATTGTCAGACAAGACTGGCATTTGCTAATGTATTATCATAGAAGATTGGGATTTACTTTTCTATTGTCAAACAAGACTGGAGACTTATTTGTCTATTATCAAACAATACTGGGTAATACTTACCTAATGTTGAAAAAGGCTTGGAATTTACTAGTCTACTATCAAACGATACTAGGGATTTACTTGTCGATTGTCAAACAAGACTGACCACTTTCTTACCTATTCTCAAAAAAGATTGGAAATTTGCTGGTCCGTCCTCAAACAATACTAGGGATTTATTAGTCAATTGTCAAACAAGAATGGGAATTTACAAGTGTATTGCGAAACAACACTGCTGATTTACTAGTCTATTTTCAAACAGGTTCAGGAATTGACTAGGATATTGTCGAATAAAACTGGGGATATATTTGTCTATTATCAAACAAGAATGAGGATTGACATATCTATTGTCAAACAAGACTGGAGGTTTACCTATCCATTTTCAAGCAAGGTTGGGGATTTACTACTCTATTGTCAAAAAGACTATGGATTTGCTAGTTTATTGTCAAACAAAACTAGGGATTCACTTCTATATTGTCAAACAAGACTGGGAATTCACTTGTGTATTGTTAAATAAAACAGGGGATTCATTACCCAAATCTCAAAAAGATTGGGATATACTTGTCTATTGTCACGAAATATTGGGAAAAATACTAGTATATTGGCAAACAAGACTAGATTTATTTGCCAATTGTCAAAAAGAATGGGGAATCTAATTTTCTATTGCGAAAAAGGACGGGATTAATATGTTCCTCAAAAGTAATCATTTTCTAACACTTAGTCACACATATGAAATATCATATATAGTCTCGTAAATACATATGAATGATATATATATATATATATATATATA
>JAYMFT010262713.1:0-10745 GCA_038088735.1 Panulirus argus
ATATATATATATATATATATATATATATATACCCTAGCCTGAGTCAGGTACCCATTTTATCGACCAACCCCTAGGGGTGGATAATGAACAGCTGGGTTGACTGTAGAGCGACTGCCGCAACTAGGATTCGAACCCATGCCATGCTCGTCACGGGTCGGGAACGCTAACCGCTACATCTAGGGAGGCCTTTCGTCACCGGGTCCCATTCTTATCACTATGTACTGGTGGTGATGGACCTCACGAAGCACGCGCCCGACCAAAACTTTGGAAATTTTGTCAACGTCCCCTTGTACGATGATGCAATCCCCTGCACTTTCTCTCAATTCCCTTACACCCTTTGAAATCATCAGCAAACAGATTCAGGTGAGTAGCGTTCCTGACCGTGACGCATTCACGGGACGCCCGCCCACGGTCGAACACAGCATAGGTTCGAATCCTGGTTGTACTAGCAGTCGGTCCACAGTCAACCCAGCTGTTCATCCTCCACCCCTAAGGGTTGGTCGATAAAATGAGTACTTGGCTCAGGCTAGGTTACATATATATAACCTAAAAACTGTTTAGTTCTGTGTCGTTATAGTTGTGTGTGTGTGTGTGTGTGTGTGTGTGTGTGTGTGTGTGTTCAGGACTGGCCCCATGCGTGACAGTCTACTGTACCGTCTACCTATCTACCTTCCCTACAGGTCTACCTGACGAGGTATGGGTATCTACTTCCAACAGCCGACACCGAGACCCAAGCTCTCACATCGATCGACTTCTTTACTGAAGGCATCAAGAACTTCCAGGTGGGTGGTTGGGTTCCAGGCGAAATGGTGGGTTCCAGGAGCACTTGGTGGGTTCCAGGTGAGTTGGTGGGTTTCAAGTGAGTTGGTGGGTTCCAGGGGTGGTAGTTTGGTGGGTTCCAGGAGCACTTGGTGGGTTCCAGGTGCACTTGGTGGGTTCCACGAGCAGTTGGTGGGTTCCAAGGGGTAATAGGTGGGTTCCACGTAAGTTGCTGGGTTCCAGGGATAGTAGGTAGGTTCCAGGGTTAAAAGGTGGGTTCCAGAGGTAGTTGGAGGGTTCCAGGGATAGTTGGTGGGTTTCAAGTGAGTTAGTGGGTTCCAGGGGTAGTCTGGTGGCTTCCAGGAGCACTTGGTGGGTTCCAGGGGTAGCCTGGTTGGTTCCAGGAGCACTTGCTGTGTTCCGGGTAAGTTGGTGGGTTCCAGGGATAGTTGGTGGGTTCCCTGTGAGTTGGTGGGTCACGGAATTTCAGGGACAGTGAGAGACGATTAGTTCTGGAAGCTCCTTTTTTTTTTTATCCTAGTCCTATTGATCAGTGTTGATGTTCGCCCGAGGGAAAACAGAACCACGTTTGAAAAGCATCTAAAATCAATCTAAGTCAGAATAACCATGATTTTTGAAGTAGGAAATTTTGATTTTGATTTTGAAATAAAAGAGGTGTTTGATCCCAGAATTCTAAGTTTGTTTTTCTATCGTTTTAATCAATTTATAATTTCGTGTTGACATATTCTATCTTAAGATATTATTGTGGTCGTAATTCACGACAGAACGACCCTCAGAGCTTGACAGTACGACCCTCTGGGCAAGACCGCGTACGACCCTCAGAGCACGACAGTACGACCCTCACAGCAAGACGAGACTACCCTCAGAGCACGACAGTAAGACCCACAGAGCACGACAGTACGACCCTCAGAGCAAGACGAGACGACCATCAGAGCACGACAGTACGACCCTCAGAGCACGACGGTACGACCCTCAGAGCACGACAGTACCGGCGCCGTGCCCAGCCACTGGTCGTGGCGCGGTCGTGCTCGGTGGTCGTGCCCTGGCGCTGTACCAAGGCGTAATGCCCCTCTCTCTCCCCCGTGGTGCAGGTCTTCGCCGGGCTGGAGGCCACGGGGGAGCTGGACGAGGCCACCCTGCGGCTCATGCGGACGCCCAGGTGCGGCGTGCAGGACTCCGTGGGCAACGACACCTCCAGCGGCCACGGCAGGAGACGCCGCTACGCCCTCCAGGGTCGGTCGCTCCTGCCCTGTCTGACCACACACACACACACACACACACACACGGAGAGAGAGAGAGAGAGAGAGAGAGAGATAAACGTGTCTTATACAATAAACGTCCACGGTCATAAAAAAAAAAACGTTCTTGACAAACACCTCCCTTAAAAAAAAAGGAAAAAAACGTTCCTTAAATCGCTACTGTGCTTCGCGACAACTAAACCAGCGAACAAATGTTTCTTACGCTAAGCGTCCCCCCCCCTAACACACACACACACACACACACACACACACAATGAACGTTTCACAAGAATCCCGTTGAAACGTTTCACATATATGACTCACAATGCACAAGTCTTGAAATAAGTTGACAAGCAAATAATGTTTTTCAATAAAAAATTCTGTCAATAAACGTTCCTTACCATAAACGTTTGTTCACCACAAACGCCTGCTATAACACAGAGTTCTCACATGAAACGCGTGCCTTGCAATGAACGTCTTCAAAAAACGTTCCTACCCGATAAACGTGCTCTGCTATCAACGTTTACAAGAAACGTTTGTCCCATGAAACGTTTTTCTCCATGTCTAAGAACGAAGGTGAACTAGTCTCAGAAAGTGAGTACAAAAATGAGATTTAAAATATTTAAAGTAAAAATTTTCCTCAAAAACTGGTTGTAACGTTTCAGGTAAACCACTCCGGTTCAAAGCAGTTTATGTAAACCACCCCTTGACAAGGTTTACCCAATCGTTTCCCTAATCCCAACCGCAAAAAAATAATCACAGACCAATCATTCCGTGACTTTTACCATTCGTGATTCAAGTATTGGTGAGGAGTGACTGAATATTTGATAGCAATATTTGGAGGAGACTAGGCCTATGTACAGGAAAGCACTCACTCGATACATTATAGCATATTACCATATATTATACATATATTACCTAGAAAATATCTTGAAGTATAGCCGATTACTTGAGAACAGACGAGAGATGGCAGAGCATTTAGAAGTGTAGTGTAGTTAAGTGATCGAGCAGTATAGTTAAGTGAAAGAGTGTTATGGTTACGTGAGAGAGCATTATAAAGTGACAAAGCATTATATTCAAGTGAAAGAGCATATTTATTTAAGTGAAAGAGCATTATTGTTAAGTGAAACAGCATTATACTTTAAGTGACACGGCATTATAGTTAAGCGAAAGAGCAATAGTGATGATTAGACTTATTGAAGCAGCAATAGTGATGATGCCACAGACATCATGACAACGTCTTGTGATGTCCCAGATCTACACCTGGAAAGAGTTACCTATGACATCCTCCTGTATACATTTCCCAACAGGCTCCAGGTGGAAGAGGAGGGACCTCACCTACAAGATCTCCAAATACCCCTCCGATCTGGAGAAGCCGGAGGTCGACAAGGTTATCGCCAAGGCTTTCAAGGTACTGCAAAACCTTGGAGGGGTGGGGGAGAGAGAGAGAGAGAGAGAGAGAGAGAGAGAGAGAGTAATATGTGTGAAAATAAAAGAGGTGCATATCATAATCATGAGACCCCAGGACCTCTCTTTTTTCTAAGCTGCGCTCCAAGCAGGAGCTGGGAAATGAAGGACTCCTCGGGAACGAGAGGGTGCTCGAGGGAGCTGTTCTCCTTTTCTGTCCACTGACGTAACCACTAGCAGTAGTAAGTCCGGTAGCACCAAAAGGAGCACCGTGTCGTCAGTGAACTTCAACACCCCCCCCCAAAAAAAAAAGGAGTCTATCATTTCCCTGCTCCTGGGTGTAGCGCAGCTCTGGAGCCCTAGGAGAAAGGATCCTTGAGTCACTCCAGGACCCTTTCCAAGAGAGGTCGTCCCCACGTCTCTAAAAGGGTCGCAGGCAAACCTGACAAACAACTGTCTCTCCGTGTGCTCAGATGTGGTCCGACGCGGCAGACCTGACCTTCGAGCAGATACGGTCTGGAAGGACCCACATAGACATACGCTTCGAGAGATACGAGCACGGAGATGGAGACCCATTCGACGGACGCGGGGGCACCTTAGCCCACGCCTACTTCCCCATATACGGGGGTGACGCCCACTTCGACGACGTGGAGCGCTGGACCATCGCCTCGTACTCTGGTCAGTCGGAAAGAGAGGAGGTTCTTTCTTGCCTTGCATTTCCAGGATTTCTAGTTGTAAGGAAATATCGCTGGGTGTAAAGCATTTATTTCTTCGTGGGAGATATTGTGGCTCCTGGCCAACCTCTTCCCCCAGAGCGACTGGATTCAATGTATCCAAACTTTCTGAGGTGAATGACTTGTTATACTTCCAGGAAGGCATTCCAGGAAGGTACCTGTCGCAACATATGTGCTCTCTCTCTCTCTCTCTCTCTCTCTCTAGGCCCGTTCCAGGCGTCGTTCCTGGAACTTATCTGTCTTAACCCTAGCGCTCCCTGCTCACCCCAGGCGTTATTCCAGGAGGGTAAGTCTTAACTCACGTGCTGTCTGCCCGTTCCAGACATCATTCCAGGAAGGTATCTGCCATAAACCATGTGCTCTCTACCCATTCCAGGCATTATTCCAGGAAGGTACCTGTCCTAATTCACGTGCTCTCTACCCATTCCAGGCATCATTCCAGGAAGCAATCTGCCAGAAACCATGTGCTCTCTGCCCGCTCCAGACATCATTCCAGGAAGGTACCTGTCCAAATCCATGTGCTTTCTAGGCTTCATTCCAGGAGGGTACCTGCCCTAACCCACGTGCTCTCTGCCCGTTCCAGGCGTTAACTTGTTCCAGACGGCATCGCACGAGTTCGGCCACTCGCTCGGCTTGTCCCACTCCGAAGTCAACTCCGCTCTCATGGCTCCGTTCTACCGAGGCTACGACCCCAACGCTTCCCTGGACGACGATGACATAAAAGGCATCCAGGTCAGTCGAGACGTACGAGGCATCCAGGTCAGTTTTGAGACGTACGAGGCATCCAAGTCAATTGAGACATAAGAGGCATCCAGGTCAGTTGATAGACAGAGAGGGATACAGACAGATAGAGAGAGAGAGAGAGAGACTGAATATAAAACATCCTGGACGGCAACGTAAATGTCCCATTTTGAATGATTATCTTCTTTTAAAGTGGTTAAAAGACATTGACAGTAGCATTTAATAAGGGGCAGGCCATCTCGCTTGGACCTTGGGGTCTGCGTGGTCTGTTTATTTATGTGACTCTTGATGTGGTTCCAGGCCCTCTACGGACCTCCAAAGACTCAAGCGTCATCCGGTTCCGGAGACTCTGGCAGCGGATCTGGAGGTTCTGGAAGCGGGTCTGGAGACTCCGGAAGCGGATCTGGAGGTTCTGGAAGCGGGTCTGGAGACTCCGGAAGCGGATCTGGAGGTTCTGGAAGCGGGTCTGATTCCGGAAGCGGGTCCGGAGACTCTGGAAGCGGGTCTGGAGACTCTGGAAGCGGGTCTGGAGATTCTGAAAGTGGGTCTGGAGATTCTGGAAGCGGGTCTGGGGACTCTGGAAGCGGCTCTGCGAGCGGGTCCTGCGCATCAGACGAGAAAACGGAGAGCTGTCTGTGCAGCGACGGAAGAATTGATACGATAGTGACCACGAAGGATGGCAACACGTATGTCTTCAAGGGTAAGGCACAGCAGCATATCCAGGCAGGGTCTGGATTTCCACAAGAACCCACACTCTCTTTCTCTCTCATGAATGTACACAAGGTGTCTGGAAATGCAACCGTTTCCACTCGTGCGAGATACTGTCCTTTTTTATGCATTTGTCATATCAACCGACGAACGTAATTGCCACGGAAGGAAACTGGAATCAACGAATGAGGGGTGTGATAATACAGTAGGTCATCCCACCAGGCGGTCTGTACTGGCTGCTGAACGAGGTGAGCGTCGAGAGAGGTTACCCCAAGAACATCTCCGAAGACTGGAAGGGTTTGCCCAACGACGTCGACGCTGCCTTCACATGGAATGGGAAAAAGACATTTTTCTTTAAGGTAAGAACGACTTACTGGGCACGACTCGAGCGCCACAGCACGACCCCTTGAGCACGACGGCACGTGTGAATCGAGCACCACAGCACGACGCCACGACTCGAGCACCAAAAAGACGACCCCCTTGAGCACGACGCCACGACTCGAGCACCAAAAAGACGACCCCCTTGAGCACGACGCCACGACTCGAACACCAAAAGGACGACACTTTGAGCACGACAGTACGAGCTTTGAGCACGGCGTTACGGCCCTTGAGCACGGCGTTACGATCCTTTGAGCACGGCGTTACGACCCTTGAGCACGGCGTTACGACCCTTGAGCACGGCGTTACGACCAGTGAGCACGGCGTTACGACCCTTGAGCACGGCGTTACAACCCATGAGCACGGCGTTACGACCCTTCAGCACGGCGTTACGACCCTTAGCAAGACGGTACGGCCTCTGAACATCCTTGATGAGCGCTGTCGGGAACGACCCATGACCATGATGGAGAGGGTGCGGAGGGGAGCAAATGCAGGCCCTTGCCATGATGCTAATCGTAGTGAAGTCGAATTCAACAACAGCCACGCATGTTACAGTGGGCCGTCATCCGTCCGTCATCCACGAGGCTGGCACGTCATCCAGGAACGCCATCCGTCACTCTCTTCATTTCTTTACACGGATGATGGCGTGCGTGCGTGTGCCTCTTCTTGGTGTACGTGTCAATTGGCATTTGTCTCGTGGCGACTCGACCCGCGAGCCCCTGTGGCACGTCCATTCCTGCGTTACTCACGACACACATCCAATGACAGCACGTCGACCCCGGTATACCACATCGTTCCAGTTCACTCTTATCCCGTGCATGCCTTTCACCCTTCTGCATGTTCAGGCCCCGATTGCTCAAAATCTTTTTTAACTCTAGTTTTGTTCCAGATAAGTAAGCTATTAAATCTCCTTTCCGTCTCTCTTCTGTATCCATCTTTTTCTACAATTTACACCAGTTTTGCTTTTCGCTCTGAAATCTCTGTTCTTTCTCCTCTTTTCACGTATGTAAACTGTTTTCATCTTATGTGTAAACTCCTGCCAGTGTTCACTTCTACAGAACTGGTATCCCTTACCTTTATTAACTATTCCGACTGGTGGCGATACCGAAGTCACCCTCTGCGAGGCTGTACCTTCGTCAGCAGGGGGTGAAAAAGAGGGTAAATCCTCGCCGAAGACCATCCTGACCTTCAAGAAAGCCACCTCTTGACCCTTCCCCCTCGTGGAGTCTGGAAGTTGCAGGAAATCCCATTTAAAAGGGACGGGACTGGTGGTGGGGTATCCTGGAGGGTTTGCAGAGCTAAGTAACCAACTGTAACTAAGTATTCTCCCACCACCTTCAGGGAAGCAAGTACTGGCGCTTCATAAACAAGGAGATGGACGCGGGGTATCCCAAGCTGATAAGGAACGGCTTCAGCGGTATTCCCGACGACCTGAACACGGCCTTCGTCAGGAACAGGAAGAGGATCTACTTCTTCCAGGTGGTGTACAGCCTTCCAAGGTTGCGCCCAAGTGCAGGCTTGTGAATTACTCATAGTGTAGATAGGTTCAGGTCTTCTGAAGTCGAGGACATTGTCATACTAAGGGTTTAAACGCTTAAAGTAGATGGTTTTGTAGTGTTGACTGCTGCCCCAGGCAATGTTAGATAGTTTCAAATCTCCTGAAGTCGAGGGTATTGTCATACGAAGGGTTCAAATATAGTCATATGAATTATTCATTGTTAAGATAGGCTCAGGCCTTCTGAAGTCTAAGGTACTGTCATACTAAGGGTTCAAATATAGGCTTGTGAATTATTCATAGTGAAGCTAGGTTCAAATTTCCTGAAGTCGAGGATATTGTCATGCTAAGGGTATAGACGTTTGGGGTAGATGGTTTTGTAGCTTTGACTGCCGTCTGAGGCAGACTCTGAGGAAGAGGAGTGTGGGTTTAATAGGACTACTGGCCCTCCAGGGATCACAGTACTGGCGGTACGACACGATGAGGCGACCGCACGTCTCAGGCAACTACCCACAACAGACGTCCATATGGGAGGGTCTGCCCGAAACGCTGGACGGGTCCCTTCGCTTCTCGGGAGACACGACTTACTTCTTCAAGGTATTTTATCGTCTATATACGGCGCCTCTCGCATCGCCTCGCACTCCTTCTACAGCCATGCCTTCAGCGTGCGAGGCACTTCAGCTGTACATTTACGTATTGCTTCCCTAAATACCTGCGGTTTCCTAAGTTTCAGATACTGAAAGAGGAACCTGTTGTCTATAGCTAAGTCCCAGAGATGACTCACTGCTTTGCTTTGATTGCTTCCTATGCCCTAGTTCAGCCAAATGATCGCCTTTCGCTGCTCCCCCCTCCCCATATACCACATAAATCCAATGTATTCTATGGCACGCACGCCTCTCATCCTCACGTCCCCAACACTCCATCCTTCCATCTTCTTCTCTGTCTCCACATTTCCATTCTCGCCTCCACGTCTGACACTTCCTGCTTCTTAATCCACCCACACGACCTAAGCCCCAAAATCCACTCTCTTTATAGGGTAGACAGTACAGTATGGTGGATCAATACCTTTTTTCTTTTTTTTTTTCACAGGATAGACAGCATATTAGGATTGACTGATATTTCAGAGGGAGGATAAATGCTTGTTTTTCTCTAGGATGAACGTTGTCTGAATGACTTTTTCTTCTCCCAGGATGGAGAATACTGGCGCTTCAACAACAGGAAGTTTCGTGTGGACGATGCGTACCCGCCCTACCCTCGCCACACGGGCCAGTGGTGGTTCGGCTGCGACGACTTGACGGTAGGTTGGCCCAGGAGCTTCTATACGACGGTACGACCCTTAAACACGACGGTACGACCTCTTAGCACGACGGTATGATCATTGAGCACGACGGTACGACCTTTGAACACGACTGTACGACCCTTGAGCATGACGGTACGACGCTTTGAGACAGGTACCCATTTTATCAACCAAACGCTAGGGGTTGGATGAACAGCTGGGTTGACTGTGGACCGACTGCTGCTACAACCAGGATTCGAACCTATGCGCTCAACCCTGGGCGGCCCGTGAATCCGTCACGGTCAGGAACGCTAACCGTTACCCCACGGGAGTCCATCCTACTCAAAATTAAATCACCCTGACCTATATTTACTTAAACCTAAAGTAACCTAACCTAACCTATATCTACTTAAACCTAAAGTAACTTAACCTAGCCTAACCTATATTTACTTAAACCTAAAGTAACCTAACCTAGCCTAACCTATATTAACTTAAACCTAAAGTAACCTAACCTAACCTAACCTATATTTACTTAAACCTAAAGTAACCTAACCTAACTTAGCCTAACCTATATTTACTTAAACCTAAAGTAACCTAACCTAACCTATATTTACTTAAAACTAAAGTAACCTAACCTAGCCTAACCTATATTTACTTAAACCTAAAGTAACCTCACCTAACCTAACCTATATTTACTTAAACTTTAAGTAACCTAACCAAACCTAACCTATATTTACTTAAACCTAAAGTAACCTAACCTAGCTTAACCGAAACACTAACCAAAACTTTCAAAGCTTATATGTGAAAATACTAGAGCATAACAAAACTTAATCTAAATCACCTTAACCTATATATGTACTTAAACCTAAAAATATCCTAACCTAACAACCGAAACCAACCTAAACTTTTAACGCTCATAGGTGAAAACACTAGAGGATAACAAAACTTAAATCCAAATCGCCTTAACTTATATTCACTTAAACCTAACCTAACCTAACTTAACCGAAACCAACCTAAACTTTCAACGATTATAGGTGAAAATACCAGAGCATAACAAAACTTAAATCTAAATCACCTTAACCTATATTTACTGAAACCTAAATTAACCTAACCTAAAAATACCCAAACCTATCTTAACCGAAACCAACCTAAACTTTCAACGCTTATGGGTGAAAATACTAGAGCATAACAAACCTTAAAATCTAAATCGTCTTAACCTATATTCACTTAAACTTAAATTAACCTAACCTAAAAATAACCTAACCAAACTTAACCGAAACCAACCTAAACTTTACACGCTTATAGGTGAAAATACCAGAGCATAACAAAACTTAAATCTAAATCGCCTTAACCTATATTCACTTAAGCCTAAATTAACCTAACCTAAAAATAACCTAAACTAACTTAACTGAAACACTAACCTAAACTTTCAACGCTTGTATGTGAAAATCCTAGTCATCACTTTACTGAATAATTAATAACTTATTTATAACCATAACCCGCCTTCCTGAAGACCCTCCTATACATTGGCGAGCCCAATTTAACTATAAGGTCTTTTTTTAAGGTATTTTTAAGTGAATGGCAGCTAATGCAACTGTTGTTCCTATTGGCAGAAGGTCTCGGCTGTGGAGAACAGCCTAGCTATCGTTCCCGTATTCGCCGACGACAGAGACAAATTTGACGCTGGTAAGTTTATGTTTATACGCCTTTGTTGCTTCCGCTGTCTCTCTTCCCGTTCGTAGATTTATATTCAATTTATATACATCTTTAAAGCATAGATTAAGAGATGTAAATTTCAATTGACGTTCAGCTCATTCCAATTTAAGCCTAGCCTGTACATTCGAACAATCTCAATGGCTATTTTCTATAACTAATATAAATTACATTATATATACTTCACATGGTTAGGTTAATATATTTCCACAATATATATATATATATATATATATATATATATATATATATATATATATATATATATATATATT
>JAYMFT010262724.1:0-10745 GCA_038088735.1 Panulirus argus
TCTCTCTCTCTCTCTCTCTCTCTCTCTCTCTCTCTCAATATATATATATATATATATATATATATATATATATATATATGTACAAAGCAGTGTGATGTAATGAAGACTTATATATATATACGGTGAAAACTGTGTCACAGCAAAGTAGGACATTTAGCTTGCACTAAAATGTTACGTGCCCTTGGTGAAATGTTACATGTGGTGTGTTACAAGGCTCTGACACGTGTTACAAGGTGAGACTTGTTACAGCGGTGATGGAAAACTGTTAAAAGTCATAGTATGCAAGTATATTATGATTTGTTAGTGTGAGAAGGGGAATGTTCTATGTATTCTGTGAGATTGACAGAAAGGTTTGACAAAGGAGCTTAGAGGGCACATCCGCTTCCCATAAACTCTTCCTATAAACTGTGTATTTACAATCTAGGTTTTAAAAACCCCTGCGGAGCCCTGGTTGATATTTACTCCATCTTTCTCCACCTGAGACGGTAATCAGAGCGTGTTTTGCCCGTGTAAAAAAGAGAAGAGAGAGAGAGAAAGAGGATTAGCTGATCCCACCGCCATCATCGATACGAGTGTAAACAAAAGATGTGTGTTGACATCAGTCGAGCATCCCACTATTTAGAGGGGGGAGGCATCTGGCAGGTCAACTAGGGAAGAGGGAGTGGAGTGAGGTGGGGTGGTGGGGAGCTTGTGTCGCTGCTGGGGAGGGGGTGCAGGGTCTCCATAGGGGCGGAGGAGGGGGGATAGGAGGTGGGGTGGGAGTAAGAAGGGAGAGACAGTGAGCGTAAAGCCATCTGGCGGCCAGCTTACGAGGGATGACAAGGGGATCTGTCGCTACAGGTGTGTGTGTGTGTGTGTGTGTGTGTGTGTGTGTGTGAGACATGGCTATATACATCATACAATGAACAGAGTGTTACCATCTTGAAAGACCATTACAGCTCCATCTCTCGTTTCTGTGTCTGTTTCCTCCGCTGTTTCTCTGTGCATCATGGGAGACCTTATCTCGATGGGTAGATCGTACGCCACTGACGAGGGCCTTTGGCGAGACAGAGAAATAGCAGTTTCCTGAGGGGCTTTGTCTGCCTGGTCAGCCCTCTACATTACCAGGTGCCCGCCCGTTGATGAGGGCAGCCCTATCAACACTAGTGGGTACTGACGAGACGATAATCCAATTGACAAGTCTCTTGAAGATATAAGGCAGAAAGATGTATATATGAGCTGCTTAAGTCTCCCGTAGGTTTTAAAGCTAGTGTTATAGAATTTAGATAACGTGTAAGTGATACGTACATCGCAACGCAATTAGTTTTATATGCGCAAGTTTGTGGTCTGTGAGCCCGAGGGGGGGAAAAAAAGTCGTAATCAGTTACCAACATTGTCGTAATTCTGACAGCGCTCAGAAAAAAAAAAAAAATGCTCTGTTGAAAATCATATGAATCTCTGTCGCTCGACAAAAGTTGGGAATCATTTTTGGTGCCAAGGTATAAAAAAATCTGAACTTCAATACCGCACTTTTCTTTTAAATGCAACATATTAAACGCTTTTTAAAAAAAATCCCCTGAATCAAACGTGTGACCTTAATGGTGTAAAAGGTATTTGGAATTTTCCTTTCATAATTGTCATCTAAACTAGTCTAAACTCATTATCATGTGGATAATTAAAAGTAATTAAATCTTTCCAGTTTTTCCGACTAGTATTCTAATTACCTGTATACTAATTTTATTTTCAACAATAAAGCGATAAAACATTTTTTTACGCTGTAACAATGAATTTGATCTTTGTTATTCAGATATAAGGCGTGTGTGTGACCCGCCTGATAGCTGGTTTCTGTCTATATTGATTATAAAAAAAAAAGATTTCGAAAAGCCTTCAGAAAATAATGCATTTAAATAAATTACTGTATACGTTTAACGTTCACGATATACAATCTTTTTTTCTATGTAAGCAGAGACATCACGGGCAACTGAATCCACTTTTCAAGCCCATCTCGTTAATGCTATATATATATATATATATATATATATATTCTAGCATAAGTCAAGTACCTTATCAATCGACCAACTCCTATGGGATGATGAACAGCCGAGTTGACTGTGGACCGACTGCCTCAACCATGAGTGCGCCATGGTCAACAACGCAAACAGCTAATGTTCCAGTATCCTTGAACTGAAGACTAAACGAATAATATACGAAAATAACCAGATATTGACGAATGTATATAATTCTCCTGAATGTACCCAAAAACCATCTAATATCTTCTAGAATTGAGATAAAGGAAAGAAAACGGAGATAAGAATATGAATAAAGATAACACTAGAGTGCAAAGGGAATAATGAGGCCAGCAGGAAAGGCGATCATGGGTGTCGTAAGAAACCCAATGAGGAATGAGTCTCGCCTCGCACGCAACTGCCGGAGACGACAGAGCATGCTGGGTGAGCGGGTAGCAGCAGACACAGCATTGTAGGGATGGTGGTGTGCAGCAGACGTAGGTCAGGAGGGAGATTGATGTGCAGCAGGTACAGCTTATAGGGAGTAGGTACTCAGCAGACACGGCTTACAAGGGATGGTAGTGGTGCACAGCAGAGAAAGCTTTTGTTAGACACAGCTTCGTGGGCAAAGTGATGTGCAGCAGACGCAGCTTGGCAGGAAAGCTGGTATGCAGCAGAATCAGCTTGGCGGCAGCTAAGGGGGATAACGATGCGCAGCAGATCTAGCTTTGCGGGGACGGTATTGTGCAACAGACCCATCCTCACGAGGATGGTGTGTGCAACAGACATAACCTTGCAGGGAGAGTGTGTGCAACAGAACCAACCTAGCAGGGAAAGTATGTACAACAGAACCAACCTAGCAGGGAAAGTATGTGCAACAGACATGTCCTAGCGAGGATGGTGTGTGCAACAGACCCATCCTAGCGTGCAACAGATCCATTGGAAGAGGGGCTTGTCATTCAGGTTTGTCCGCTGGCCGAAAGTGGATGTAGGATAATGTGATAATTATGATAATGACCTTCATATTTATGCTAATTTTAATAATGATATCCACAGTAATTAGTGATTATGAATATAATATCAATTTATTAGTAGTAGTCTAAAGTATGATTGATGATGTAAAAGTAGTAATTCAAATATTGATGGTGATTATGGAATAAAAACTAATCTTTATCTTCGATATTATTGTTATTATTGTTATTATTATTATTATTATTGTTATTATTATTATTATTGGTGGTGGTGGTGGTGGTGGTGACTGAGAGGGTGGTGGCATGCACATATCATGAGACTGGAGAGGAACAAGTAAGTAGAGGATGTGTAGATCAGGCGTTTGCTTTGAAGAATGACTGTGAAAAATACATAGGGAAACGGAAGGATTCCTTTGTGGTATTTACAGCCTGGGAAGAATCACATGATACAGGTTCTTTTTGGGAGGTGGTGTCAATATATAGTGTGGGAAGAAAGCTATAAGAAGCAATGAGATTTTATCAAGAGAGTAAAACGTGGGTGCGAGTAGGTATGGAGGTAGGAGAGTGGTTCCAGGTGAGGGTGGGTCTGCAGAGGGGGTGTGTGATATCTCCATGGCTGTTTCTCTTTTTTGGATAGGATGGTGAGGGAGTGAAATGCAAGGGTCTTGGACAAAGGAACAAAAATGCAGTCTGTTGAGGGTGTTAGGGCCTGGGAGGTGAATTTCTTGTTTGCTGATGACGCGGCGCTGGTGGCAGACTCTAGTGAGAAACTCCATAAGCTGGTGTCCGAGTTTAGGAGAGAGTGTGAAAGGAGAAAGTTGAGAGTAAATATAAGTACAATTAAGTTATTGCGTTTAGCAGCGCAAAGAGACAAGTTTGGTGGGGTACGAGTTTGAATGGAGAAAACTTGGAAGAAGTGGACGTGACAGCAAATGGAACCATGGATGCAGAGATGGGGCGAAGGTCCTGGGAGCACTGAGGAACGTGTGGAAAGACGGGTTGCTGTCTGAGGGAGCGAAGATGGGTTTGTTTGAAGGTATAGGAGTCCCATCTATCCTTAATGAAGCTACTGCAGCATTCAGGAAGCTGGCCACGTCCACCGGTCGGAGCCAGAGCTTGTAAGTGCTGTAATGTTTTGTGTGCGTCTATATGCAAAATGTGTAGGGTAACTGGGTAGTAAGTACTCGATATCGTCTTTATGTTAGTTGCATTGTAGGCATGAAGGGTCTTAGGATATGTTGAAACGGTGTTTGTAGTGTTGTGATGAGCGATATCCAGAGCCCACGTGCGACCCGTGTTTGTCTGGGGAGTGTGGTTTCTGTTGGGGGTCTGTCTGAAGAGTCGGAGTTTAAGACCGAGTTGGGAGGTGGGCTATACGCAAGGTGCTGGCCGGGTTAATTCAGTGTATTTGTTTCGTCAGTGTCTTGATACAGCGTTAATGAAAAGGCCTTAATCAAGGCATTCAAATGCTGACAATAAACAAAGATTGTTACCCTGGGAAAAGCTGATATAACTTTGCTGCAAACCACAAAGTACAGAGCACTCAGAGCACTCACTGGTTACTCGTCAACCACAAACACTCAGTACCAGCGATTAAAACAAAGAACTTCCCGAAATTAATCCGACCTTGATATGCTCATTACTCAGTTTTTTTGCAGCAGGTCTACACTCCTCTTCAGCCAGACCACTCCATAACTAAACACCGACCCGAAATAGAAACAAAAAACTTAACTCCTTCCTCACACTTCGTCGGAAACTAAAAGTCGAACTCTCCAGGCATCACAGTGGACCATTGGTTGGTCTGAATCGAAGAGCTTTTGCTGCTTGGTAGACGAGTGGTTACCTCACTAAGCTATCACATGGTGGCCGGCGATGTACTGTTTCCATTGATTTCATATGTTCAGTAAATGGTAAAACATCTTAACTGTTGACGCGATGCCTGGGAAGGCGGTATAATGTGTCCTACGATTTTCGTGGGTGAGCGCTTTCCTTAACTCATTAGATCACGTGATGTGGCGGGGGATTTCACTGGACCAGTGGCTGGTCTGAGATGGCGGACTTACGCTACCTTTTAGTCGAGTGGATGACTACTGGCCTATCGCGTGGTGCTCCCGGGGTCGAATCCTCGGCGGTATATGGTTAATTTTTCACACACACACACACACACACACACGTGAGTGTGTGTGTGTGTGTGTGTGTGTGTGTGTGTGTTTCAGCTACAGCTATAACAAAAGAATAGTTCTGTTCTCATTACAGACTACTATAACATAGCAAGAAATGATATAGGCACCAAATATAACATAGCAAGAGATAATATAGGTACGCAAC
Source organism: Panulirus argus (assembly GCA_038088735.1). Lineage (NCBI taxonomy): Eukaryota > Metazoa > Arthropoda > Malacostraca > Decapoda > Palinuridae > Panulirus > Panulirus argus. The sequence goes on from JAYMFT010262724.1 coordinate 5,285, forward strand.
ACGATAACGTAGGCAAAGATTATATAATCACGTCAAAACATATCCAGAGGTGATAGTTACCAAACATATTATAACAGCAAGGGATGATGTGGGGTAGCTAGCACACTATAACACAGCAAGATATAGTCTGTGCAAGCAAACCGTAACACAGACAGGCGTTACTGGTGGGTGGAAGTGAAGCAAAATATTTCGGCTGGAAATATGAGGTCTGTACAAAGAGTGTACCATCTCCTTGACCTTGGGCAGATCCGGGATACATCTTCTTTAAAGAAGCTGCTGACCAGCGAAGGTGTCTCTCCACCAAGATAGTCTGTAATCACACAGAACACGATGCACGCTCCCCGGACCACACCTGCTCCCTCCACTAAAAACCCGGATTGGAACGCCATTCCCAGTGCGGAGAGGAAGGCTAACGACGCGATTTTTCGATCACGTCGTTTGCGTGGAAAACGTATCTCCTGAGGTGTTGTGGAGTGAGGGTGGCATCCTAGCCTCTCTCTCTCTCTCTCTCTCTGTTCCTGGCCGTGACGCATTCACGGGCGGCCCAGGGTCGAGCGCATAGGTTCGAATCCTGGTTGCGTCAGTCGGCCCACAGTCAACCCAGCTGTTCACACAACCCCCCCAGGGGGTTAGTAGATCAAATGAGCATACCTGGCCTCAGGCTAGGGTACGTATATAGCGTTAATGAGATGGGTTTCAGTTACTCGTGCCGTCTTGAGTAACAGAAGAATGTACGTGGGCGTGTGTTGATTGACGTGGGGATTTACGCGCGTGGCACTATGCTGCTGATGATATTGAAATATTCTGAAATTGGTTCAGATTGCATCATTTTTTCGGTATGTGATCTGAAATGAAATTTTTTTACATTCATTGATTAATAACCAATCAAGCTAAATGTACAGCGTTGGTCAATCTACATTTTTTTTTTGTCTTTTCATTATATTCAATATATACCTATTTCTTTATGCTATTCTGAGCCCTCTTGACATTACTTTCTGGGTCATATATATATATATATATATATATATATATATATATATATATATACAGACAGGTGTGTGTGTGTGTATAACCTATGATATGTATTCTTGTATGGACGTTCAAACAAGTGATTTGTTAAACTGACGAAAGAAAACGAGATGCCTAGTCTCCCTGTGTTTGTCAGGGGTTTTCCTAGGCTTTACCTGGGGGTTATATGGGGCAGTCAGGGATTTTGAGAGTTGATCAGGCAAGTTTACTTACAGGCTGGGATCCAGAGGGGTTGGTGTTCCTCTGTTGGTTTGTGGTGTGGGAGGGCCAGTGAGGTCTTGGGGTAACTGTAGCCACATTGAAAATTTCGGTTTCACTCTAGAATGTTTGCAAGGAAGTAATTAGTGTGAGCACGGAGTATTCATCATTACAGTCAGCTTCCAAGTTTACTGCCTCATAATTTCGGTAGATGTTTAGGTTTACGATAATGAGGAGGTTATTTAGAGTTATGAATAAAAAAGAACGGTGTATGTATGTACGTATGTACTCGGCCAGTTGTATGGAGTTGGGAAAGCAGCTGATTGTAACTGAGGAAAAGCTAGTTATGTAACATGTGAAGACTTGCAGTAGAAAGAGCTACACCCGGGTGTGAGTGAGGACGTTACGTACAGTACCTGCCTGTAGAAGGAGATACGCACAGCAGCTTCCATGCCGGACCTACTCACTCGTTTGACTCGTAACCTCGTCAATTCATGATAGGTTTTGGAGCGTTGTTGATCCCATGTCAGGCAGGAGCGCCGTGGTGACGTACAGCTTGTGGCCTGTTGTAGGGAGAGGCAAGGCCGCTGGCGTATCTACCTTGCCTCCCCCCTCCCTCGTTGAGTGGCAGGAGCTGCGTATTGGATGGCCAGGTCCACTGTTTTATGGATATGGCGGTCGAGGTTTTGCCACGCGTATTGACGGGAGGCTCTCAGATATCACGCCTCCTCGTCTCTCACTTCTCTGTCTGTCTCTCTATCTCTCGTAAATCACCTGAAAATGGTGACTCTTGCGTTCACGAGCGACCTCCAACAGCCGGTCTCCTCTCAGTCTCTGATAGGAGGAGGAACAGCGCATATATTCATGTCACGCCCAACTGTAGGACGTCTAGAGGTTGGAGTCCCGAGTCGCCGTGAGGCGGTAAGGTACCGTCCGGCATCGTCAGCAGCAGAGCCCCTCCTCCACCACCACCACCTCCTCCTGCAGGGCGTTCGGGTAGCCTCGTTGTAAGTCATGACGGCCTCCGACCTGGGGCGCTGCGACATGCATTGCTCGCCTCAGGAACATCGGAACAGGCCTGCCAACCTGGTGGCGATGGAGGACTGCCAACCTCTGTGTGTGTGTGTGTGTGTGTGTGTGTGTGTGTCTCATGCAGTTGTGGGACACGGAAACCCTTTGAATACCTACGGACCTCCCCTCTTGCTGCATGATTGCGTCGCTTGAATGGGAAGTAGCATGGGAAGCGGAGAGGAAGAAGAAGAAGAGGAGGAGGAGGAAAAAGAAGAAGAAGAGAGGGGAAGGGGTTGTTGGGAGACAAAAGGATAGTGAAGAGGAGGAAGAGGAGAGAGAGAGAGAGAGAGAGAGAGAGAGAGAGAGAGAGAGAGAGAGGCACCGGGAAAAGAAAGATTAGGATGGATGGAGAGGTGAGAGAGTGAGTGAGTGAGTGAGAGAGAGGTGTGTGGTACGAGGAGAGAGAAGAGAGAGTGTGTGAGAGTGAGAGGGACAGTAAAGAGAGTATACAGTGTTGGTGAGGAAACGAGGTGAAAGTAAGAGTTGAGAGAGAGAGAGAGAGAGAGAGAGAGAGAGGGGGAGGGAGGGGCTGAGAGGAGCAAGAAGTCTCTGTGGGTAAACCAAGTGCACCCGTCTGTCTCTTGAGGCCACGCCTCAGTCCCTGGTTACCACTGAGAGGACCTTGTACGGCCTAGTCCTTGGTCACCACTGGCAAGAATCATGACTCACTGGTGTTTCCAGTCTAGCTCACCTTATTCCCCTTTCCTGTGTACCCCTGGGTGGACGAGACTGTCTTCAGCCAGTGGATTAACTGTGTCTTGTGGTGATAAGCATTTGTAGACAAGTACATTTTTATTTTGTATGTATTAAGTCCAGGGAGGAGCCAGACTGGGATTAACTTTTTCTTTTTGCTCTTGCGTTCTAGGTATGCCCGCCGCGTAAGGAAGCCCGGAAATAGAGAGGAGTCAGTGTGACCCTACGTAGAGAGAAGCCAATCGCAGCCTATAAGAGTTCCTGACCTGACCAGAAACAGAAGGTAAACTCATCCCTGTGCCGAGTAGCTTGAGGTGTGTCATAGACTTAGGAAAAGATGTGTAGACAGACGTCTTTTTTTTTTTTTTTTTTTTTTTGTGTGTGTGTGTGTGTGTGTAGATTGACAGACGTCATCTCGTTAACAACACGAAACGTAAATACTCTTGAAAGAAATGATAGATTGGATTGATCATTTGGAATGAACGGGGTTGTTGAAGCGGTTGTGAAGGGGATTGTGAGACGTGCAGGATGGCAAAGGTGTGTGTGTGTGTGTGTGTGTTTTGCATCATGAGCAGTACAGGCCTTAAAAGGCAGCGGCTCTCGTCACTCGGGGAATATCCTGGTACTTCCCCCGTTGCGGCGACCCGTCGAGTCGGTCACCACACCTCACACAAACCCTGATACTAGAATAGAGAGAGCTGAGTTTAGGGAGATTTAAGAGACTCTAAATTTGTCCACCGTAGAAGAGAGAAGAGTGAGAGGGTTGACCCAGTCATAACCTTTTTTTTAAGTTTTGAGACCGATCGATGTCTAAAACATTGAACATATCTTCAAGAGATGTAGGGATGGGACAACCGGAGGACATTACGTGAAATTAAGCAAGAAACTCGGTAAAGAAAAGATTTATAGAAATGCCTTTGTAGTATAAGACCGGTGGATGATTGGGACAAGGTGGCTGAGGGCATGGTTAATGCAGACACCACCATACAGAAATTCAAGAAGTGTGATAGCAGAGAATGTTAAGGAGATGGAGTCCCACACAAGTGTGAAACTCCTTCCCCGTACAGTACAAATAGGGTCAATGGAAAGAGGAGGCAGGTGATGCGTTAGTGTCCGAAGCAAAAACTTTACGTCAGCGATAAAGACGAGCTACCAGGCAGACTCTTTCTTTGAGGTAATGGAAGCGATCTTGGTGGTGGGGTCCTGCCTGAGGACATGTTGTGGACACGCGCATCACATGGGTTTGTGGCACGGCAGCCGCAACACACGGATCCCACTGGCCCGGCCTGCTTGGAAATTCACCGCGTACGTCGTCGCTTCCTCCCTCACCCTCTCTACCCCACTCCCTCCCACAGTGCCCCCACCGCCACCACTACCACCCACCTCGGCCCATTCGGGGGAAAGACTGGGGGCGCGCTCGCTGTCGGGAGAAGAATTGGCGATGTTTACTCCCTTCTGCTCACCCTCTCGAGAAATTACAAATTGAGAGTCGGTCGGGTCGCTCGGTGTGTGATCTTGATGGAGGATTTTTTTTTTTTTTTCCTGAATCAGTTTCTGTATGTTTCTCCCTCTCTCAGCGTGTGTCGTTGCGTCTTACTACACAGCGGGTATCCGAGGCTTCGGCTATCGCTCTGGTAGCTTTGTGTACGTAGATGCTTCACTTTACCTCAGTGTATACGCTAGCCACATAACCAGGAGGTAATTTTTAGGCCGTGAGGAATAATTTCTTTGTGGAATGGGAAGAAGGTTCGCTTCCTTCCTCGCTTAGAGGGTAAACGAGAGACCAGGAACGAAACAGGCTACGGAACAGAGATTAGCTTCACCATAACGGGAAAGAGCGAGTGCAAAAAAAGAAAAAAAGACTTAAGAATAGGACGACTTTGCCTTAAGAGACCTGCGGTGGATTCACTGCGCTGGGGATGGCGTTCCTCAAGGGCCTTGTCCTCTCCAGAATCTTATTATCACCGTGAACTTATGTCAGTATTTCAGGCCGGCGAAATTCCTCAACTACAAAATAATGCCGGGTTCCTTCAACAAGCCACGACGACTGAATCAGTCAAGAACCTGAATGATTAAGAATGATCATAAGAAATCAGTCTAAAGAATCGAGAATCGGAAATTCATAGAGATCCCATTTTTAACCGATTGTTGCCCATTTCCACACGACAGCAGAAAATGATTACGCGTAACTGGCCCACCAATCTTATAATCTCGTTTCTGTCCCCCTCACACCGAATTCCCTAGAATGATTAATTCCAGAATGAGAGGAGGAGTGTGGAGTGTGTCTTACATGCATTTCAGTCTGATATCATACCGTTTCGTGAGGATGGACACTGTGGTTCCTCCTCTTCAGCTTGGAAATATGAGATACCTTACGTGTATCGTCACAAAGAGAGGTACAGCCTTTAGGGTTATTATTAATTAGGTTAAAGAAATGATTGAGCCTTTGATATATATATATATATATATA
>JAYMFT010262735.1:0-10745 GCA_038088735.1 Panulirus argus
GGAGGGGGGGGGGGGGGGGGGGGGGGGGGGGGGAGCCCATCCTTCCCCCCAGCGCCTTTGTCGGTAGAGCAGATCTTCCAGCATACGTTGCCCCCCCCCCCCCCGTCCCAGGAACGTCTAAGAGCAGAACGGCTCTTCGGGCCAGTTCGTCCTGGAAAGGTCTGGCTGGGGTTGTCGAACGCGTCCGCCGTGGAATGTCTTCTGGGGGCGGCAACTCGGATCGCGCAGGTACGTAGTAGATTCTGGAAGGGCGGCGAGAGATCTTCGGACACTGTTGTGCTACCTCTTCTTTTTTCTCCCATTTCCCGTATCCACACATCCGCGTGTGCGTGTGTGTGTCCGCCACTTTTCTCAAGTCTCTTTTTACTTTCCCCTGTTTCCCCCCCCCCCCCGACGCTCTCCCTCCCTCCCTCACTCTCTCGGAGGCTTCCCTTCCACTCTCCTTACCCCCCCCCCTTTTACACCGGGCGTCGTCCTCCACACAGCGGACACACACACACCATCGAGGGCCAGGTGTTGAGGGGGGGTGGGGCAGATGCTCGACTCCTTTGCCTCACCTCCGCCGGAACTCCTCTCCAACACCTGGTGAGCCAAGACTACCCCCTCCTCCTCCTCCACCACCACCACCGCCACCGTAATTCGTCCTCTTCAGTACGATGACTTCACGAAGTGACTCCAGTAACTTAAGCACCCTGAGTACAATGACAAAACCCCATGAGTATGATGACAGTCCCTTGAGTATGATGACAGTCCCTTGAGTATGATGACAGCCCCTTGAGTATGATTAGAGCCCCTTTGAATACGATGACAGCCCCTTGAATATGATGAGAGCCGCTTGAGTATGATGACAACCCACTGAGTATGATGACAGCCCCTTTGAGTATGATGACAGCCCTATGAGTATGATGACAGCTCCTTGAGTATGATGAGAGCCCCTTGAGTATGATGACAACCCCTTGAGTATGATGACAACACCTTGAGTATGATGACAAACCCTTGAGTATGATGAAAGCCCCTTGAGTAGGATGACAGCCCCTTGAATATGATGAGAGCCCCTTGAGTATGATGAGAGCCCCTTGAGTATGATGACAGACCCTCTGAGTATGATAATAACCCCACTCAGTGAAATGACAACCCCTTCTGATCCTCCGTGTGCGGCAAATCGACCACTAATGTACTATAAGATGCAATGTCGCCCCCTCGAACACGAGGGACTTAAAAACCCAAGTACTAAGACGGATTCCTCTGCGCCCTCGTCAGGATGAGTGAGTCACTGGGAGGACCTTGAGAACAAACGGCTCTGCCTGGTCACGCGTCGTCCTCCTCTCCCCGCCTTCTCTCTGAATTACCACACGCCTCCCGGAGTCCTGCCTTGAGCTTGCGAAACATCACGAAGTCCAAACTCTTCCCTAATGATCGCTGCCACGGCCGTGTTCTTGATCCCCTAGGGCGTTCTCCACTCCTTCAGGACGGGTTGGTGGGGGGGGGGTAGGTAGTGAGTGCACGCTGGTCACAGTCGGTCCCAAATCACGTCCATGGGAAAGGCCGTAACTGGAGTCTTTGCATCTCAAAACGACTCAGGTATGCGTAAAATGCCACGGATCAACTTCGCAAGTCTACACAGTGCCTACACGATCCACGCAGGGGCCGCGCGACTGGTCGGATATCTGGGTTGGGTGGTTGGGTAGTCTGGTTGACTCTTAGAGGACTGGTTGATCTGTGACAGACTGTCTAGCTAGTCAGTCTTGGTTGAACATCTGATTAGGTGTGTGAAACGACTGCTTATTGGTCCGGGTGTCTGTTGGTTGGCAGACTGGTCTGTGACCTGGGTGATTTGGTTGGTTGAATGGCAGTGAATCATCCAGACAACCGACTGGGGTGATTAATGATTCATCAACTTAACTGAGTCGTTTTTCGGTTGATCTGTCTGAGACTGAACGATTGATGAGCTGATTAACAATAGCACTGATTATGTGGATGGTCGTTCGACTGACTGCTAAGCTGAATGATCAACGCGGTAAACGACTAAAATGCCTAATCCAACAGTTGACTGAGCATTTCATCTGGGTAATCATCTAATCGGCTGGATGACTAATGGGTTGATACTCGTCTACAGCTGAGGGATTACACGACTGATGATGCAGATGACATATTAATCACTACAGTAGATGGATGGCTAAGTGATCACACAGAGGTGATACCTAACCGATCACTAAAGTAGATAAATAATCAAGGGATGAACCGAATGAAAAAGAGGTCTGATTAATCATCTACAGACCCAGCTGAAAGATTACTCGATTGATCACATGAGTGAGTGGATGGCTGCAAAATCAAAAGGATGCTGCATTCGGTTGTAAATCATCCAGCATAATTTCTGCTTCGTATGAAGAAAAGAATTCCTGTAAACTCACAAGGTCACGTAAATTCAACCGACTCGGGTTGTTTTTTTCAGTCACGTGCGCTGTTATCTAAACATATTATCATGCAAGATATCTTAAACAACAATAGGCTTTTGAACAACTATACACATTTCTAACTTTACTGAACTGCCTAACAACACCGACGCACAGTACTTTTTAAAACAACCCCGAGACAATCTCCAACAACAGCTTGAAGACGTAATCTCACAACCCTCGCATTAAGCATCTCACAACCACAAGATGATGATTTTCCATAAAACTGAATAACAAGTCTTGTGGTCTGTTTTAATCTCCTCTCTTGATGACCTTAAACTGCATGATGTATTCCAAGTGACGCCGTTAAAAGGAAAAAAATCTCAAGACGCGTATTCATGAGATTCACCGGGCAAGTATGACCTCCGACCAGAGACAAACAACCCCGTGTGAAGGCGTTCAAGTTTGCAAGTCTCACTGTCTTCTTTTCACCTCCGTGCAACTTTGGCGTGCGTCAGGAACGCGAGTTCTGCTCGCGCGGCGGCAGCAGCAGCGGAGTCGTCTGAAGGCCACAGTCCCTCAAGAGCACAGACAATGCATTTTCCAACAGCCAGGGAAAGAGTAACACTTAAGACCAGATGACAAAGCGGTTTTTTTTTTTTTTTTTTACAGGAGCTTCTAAGCAGACGACGCGTCTGACAGTCTCAAACCGCAGATTTAAAAACGAGCAGTCTTACCACAAAAATGCCAAACATTCTTAACGACCTCCGACCTTCAACAGCCATTAACGAGCGTAACCCGCAGGCCGCGACAACCCTTAACAAACCTCACACAACACAACATCCCCCCCCCCGTCACCCCATCCCACCCCCCCCTTCCCTACACATCCCGCTAATTAACGACCCAAAACACTAGTACAGGAACCATGGAGTGTGTGTGTGTGTGTGTGTGTGTGTGTGTGTGTGGAGGGGGGGGGGGAGGGGATAGTGGGGGATGACCGGGGTGGAAAAAAGGCAACCACCTCATCCCAACTTCCTCATCACCAAAGCAAATGGCCAGTAATTATACCGAGCCAAAGAAACCAAGACGTTTCCTTTAATTAATCCAATATAAAAAAAATGCAAATAAAAACCATCTAAATACTGTTTCTCGGTGTGTGTGTGTGTGTGTGTGTGTGTCGCTACTTAGGTTATACCACAGCTCCCAAAAGAACACTTCGACGAGACGTGCGCCACGGCTCACCGGGAGTTTAGAATTTGAATTTTGAGAAGGAGACGAGAGTGAACCAGAAAGAAAGAAAGAGAGAGAGAGAGAGAGAGAGAGAGAGAGAGAGAGAGAGAGAGAGAGAGAGGAGGTCATCAAAATATTTGGCCTGGGAGTTAGTTACACCGGTACCCAGCCACGACATCGTCTCCCCTCACCCACCCACCCACCCACCCCCACCCCCCCTACCATATGTGACCGGATGTGGGGCACGTGCGTGCACGTGTGGGCCGCGGTGCGCGCGCGCGCGCGCGCGTGTATGAGTGTGTGTGTATGTGTGTGTGTGTGTGTGTGTGCAGAACTATGCATACATACGTTTATATGTACGTATGTATGTATTACGTATCTCTACACGTATTTGGTGTATGTCTACGCGTCCGTGCATGTATATATGTATACACGTCCGTACGTGCGTGTATATACGAACATGTACATAAAAAAGCGGGTCGTGTGTTTGTGTGCGTACGTATGTTGACGTGTGGTCCACACAAACAACTTTCGATCCCCCCCCGCCCCCCACTATAGAAGAGCTGATCCTGTGTGTGTGTGTGTGTGTGTGTCCGGCCGGCCGTCCGTCCGTCCGTCCGGCTGGCTGGCTGGCCTGAGACTCGCTTCCCTCACGTCCTATTTATAAACGGATGTGACACCGGAGCCATCAACATGCGCACGGACGGATGGACGGCTGGTCTGGGCAAGCGCTGCCCCCCCCCCCCAAATCGTATCCAAGTACATCAGAAGCCACGGACGCATGCACACACACACACACACACACACACACACAAAATGGTATATTTTGTAGGTCTGACGAGGCAAAGAATTCTGAGTAATCTATCAATCGTATTCCGACAAGCGCGTTCATAAATGGTTAACATTGTACAAAGCTAAAGAGCAATAGAAAAAAAACCCACTCTATTATGTACCGAAATTATCAAAATCATGAAAATAATTGAAACAAAAGTCTTCATATGCCTTACGACTGCTTGTATGTGGTGCTCAGGGTAATTACTAACTTTTCCTAGCGCCCACTAAATATCATACTTGTCGATTTTTGCGACGGATGTAGCAAACGTAGAAAAGAAAAATAGTAAATTTGCCAGGGGGGAGAGAAAGAGAAAACGACGATACCGAATTTTCAATGAATTACGAGACGCCAAGTCCAGCAGCCTGGGAGAGAGAGAGAGAGAGAGAGAGAGAGAGAGAGAGAGTTCGCAGACGGGGCTTGTCGCCAGGGAAGCTTGTGTTTTGTTCCGGTAATGTTCCGTGCCCATGAATCGAGGTCTAACAGCGACAGACTTTTATATTTCTTTTAAGGGTTTTCATCCCATGCACTTATTGGGTCATGAAACGACTCTTTTATGTAATTCCCGAATTCAATATCTATTCTCTATAACACTTTTTTTTTTTTTGACGCAAAACAAGCGTTAAATAAGTCTTGCGTTGGAGTCTATTCAACACCCCCCATTGTGCAAGCGAAGTTCACTTGTTACAAGTCACTTCCGTTTTCCCTGTTCCGAGAGGGAGGGAAAATGGGATCTCGTGTGTCGGCTGCTGAACTGTTTGGAATTATCGCCAATCATCTCTCCGGGAGAAGAAGTGTCGGCAGTTTTAAACATCAACATAAAACTGCATATTTCTCAAAAAAGAAAAAAAAAGGGTGTTTTGCGCGTGACAGAGTTGCTGTGTCTCTTGTCCAAATTACAAAGTTTTCTTTGTGATATATATGACAGAGAAGGACTTGGGGGGGGGGGGGAAGGAACTAGGTGTAAGATACCCGATGTCAGATGAAATGCCAAAATATTGCGGAAGTGGCATTTCCGTCACTGGATCCTAACATCCCGACCTACAGCTTCACTGGAACTGACTGATTTCCAGTTCTTCAAAATTTTTTCCCTAAAATCGCCACTTGGCGCTATCGAGGTAGCCTGCGCTTTCCCCCCCCCCCCCCCCCCCCGAAGAAGAATCTTTGAGAACCTGTTCCCCTCCCGTCTTGCAGCGGGGTTGCCACCCGTCGTGAGGGACGGACACAAGCTCATAGGAAACTATGTTGTTCCTGGGGTTTGGATACAGGTATACCCACCCACCCGTCACTGGCCGTTATCACAGGGCGTTGGAGACGCGCTTCCACGCACTGGGCTGAAGCCAATTCCCATTCTTCCATATGCGCAGGCCTGTTGTACCCCCTGGCCTTTATGCACTACTATGGCTCTCGTCAGACTCCTTTGCCACCAAGGAACGTCCAACCGACGCCGCTCCCGATTCGCCGGAGATGTCATATCTCTGCAGTCCGACAGGGAACCAGCTCGTCCTCGACATGAAAGAGACTCACTCATTCGAGGCTCTCTTGGACGACCAACACAGTACCACTCGACACAACAAAACGGTACGAGCAAGGGTACTAAAGCTCTATTTATACGGAATATGTACTGCAGGACAGTGCACACGTTTGGTATAAGGCAAGGAAGAAGGTCTACACGTATAAACAGCACATAACTACAGAGGTAACGAATATGCCTTATATAAACAGAGTACAAGTGCTGTTGTATAAACAATACACGCGCAGCATATAAGAGGGAGAGAGAGAATGGGCGTGTGTAATAATAATAATAATAATAATGAACAGTTTATTGAATCCAGGCAGCCATTCAGCAGAAGTAAATGAACGGATGAGATATTTCAAAGCCAGGAGGTCATAACAGTAATTGGCTAATCATAAATAGAATTTACAGTATTACGGTAGGGCTGTGTGTGTGTGTGTGTGTGTGTGTGTGTGTGTGTGTGTGTGTGTGTGTGCGTGCTGTTTACAAAAGACCACTTGTCACTCTGGAGTCAGGCCAGGTGTGGCAGGCACAGTGCCAGACGACCTCTTGACCTTACACCTGGCGAAGCCAAGTCCCTCTCGGGCGTGTACGAGTTCTCCTCCTCCTCCTCCTCCTCTTGGCCGTGTGTCCTCAAACCCCTGCAGTGGATGGCGCTCTCAGGATGATCCTCTCTGGAACTTTGGAACGAATACAAACAGGGCATCGTCATCGTCTTCACTATCCCTCCGCGTCTGTTTTTTTTTGCTGCAAAAAATTTGTGACTTATCATTCGGTCTCCCTTGCCCACCTCTGACCCTTCCAGGTAGGTACCTCCCACCCCCATCCCTCCCTCCCTCCCTCCAGGTACCCCGAAGACTTTCTCCTGTACGGTTCCTCAGCGAGGCTGCTGGCAGGAGTTACCGTTACTCAGCCGGCCCTGGACGGCTGGTGTCCTGCAGTGGCTCACCCGCCGAGTGACTCTACGGTGAGGAATCGAGTTCCAGAATGACCCCTACGGTGACTCTGTCTCCTGGACCGAGCGACTCGACCGTGGTGAGTCTGTCTCCTGGAGTGAATCTCCTCTCTCTCTCTCTCTCTCTCTCTCTCTCTCTCTCTCTCTTCTAGCTAATGACTCTAATGAATCATTCCCTCATTCCATGATGTCTTCCCTTCCCATCCAGAAGACACCCCCTATACCTACCTTCCTCCCCCCCCCCCCTCTTTGCTCCGTGCCTCTTCGACCAGTCGTGGTTCCTCGTCCATCATATCGACCAGTTCTCACCCCCCCCCCTTACCTCTTTCTCCACACACACACACACACACACGTACACAGCTTCTCAACACCTTTGAGTAAAATCACTTCTCTAAATCACCACATTATATCCCTCAATTCCTCCTGTGTGTAGAATTCCCTCTCCACGGTGTCTGTTTCCCTTCCACAATCTCTCTTTCCCGTCGCCTGTCTCTCCCTTCCATCCTACCGTATGACAATTCCTCTCAGGATCTTATGCCATCTCATCTCTGCAATTCCTTCAGCTTGCGCTTTCTTTCACTCATTCCCAGGCATTTCCTACACACCCCCATCCCATCCCATCCCATCTCTCTCTCTCTCTCTCTCTCTCTTATCTCTCTTCTCTTTACGTGTGTTGTCCATCGCCATGGTTTCCATCTGCCTCGTGACCCGACACCTGGGTGACCTCTTGACCTCCCCCTCCCTCTGACCTTTTCGTCAGGCGGGTTGCCAGCTCGCGCTTTTACGCGAGCTGGAGATCTCGCACTCTGACGTACAGTTAGTTAGACTGGCGACAGGGCGTACCTCTACAAGGCTATCGGAAATCCATTAGTCTTAAACTGGTACTTGTCTATACAAGGGGGGGGGGAAGGGGGGTACTGGCACGTTAACCCCTTGGACGTGATGGTGCAAGCCTCAAACACGATGGAACGACCCTCGAGCACTCAGGTACGACCCTTGAACACGATGGAACGACCCTCGAGCACGGTGGAACGACCCTCGAGCACGAGGTGTAATGGCCCCATGAGCTCGGCGATACGACCCTTGAGCACACAGGTACGACTCCTCTCGAGCACACAGGTACGACCCTCGAGCATGACGCTACGACCCTTGGGCACGTCTAGAGCAGGAAGGCACGGCCTTAGTCCTCAAAGGTCTGGCTTTCTAAAAGGCCGGGGTAGGGGGAGGGGAGGTATTACTCAAGGGTCGTACTCAGGAGTCGTATCATCGGTTTCGATATTCCTTGTACCGTCGTGCTCAGAGGACTAGGTACCATTAGTGGTGAATGAGAATCAGAGTTACATCATATTAATATTCTGCCAGTCAATCGACTGGATTTAGGACTACGGACTGATTTTATACATAAACACACACGAGAACTCGGAATACTGTACTGCCTGATCAAATCATCAACAACAGAATTAATGAAGTTTGAAATAAAAGAGGGAAAGACGACTTCGCTCGCTGGTCCGAACTATAAAACCAACCCCCCAATCGTCCCTCCCAAGGAAGCTAATCTCCCCGGACCAAAAACGCGTGGACTACAGGAGTCCAGACCACTTCACTAACATGGCACTATCTTTACGCATATCCCAAAGGCATATTACTGTGGACACACTGGTGCAAAATACTGCTGCAACGCAGTATCGCCTGCCTCTTAGCAGAAATTTAAGTGCATTTGTCAAATCATGAATTATAAAGTATTTTGGTTAAAATTTGGTGTAAAAAAGAGACGATGCATATACGAAATGTTGCCATAAAAATACAAAAAAAAAAAACATAGCAAAAATCCCTGGTTTTTAAGTCTTGGTACAGTATCTAAAATGCATCAAACAATAAAAAATGCAGTTAATATAACTACTGGAGAGACAATATTACCAAATATATCATAAACTGAAGTATTTAAGACAATATAACAGTTTATAATTAGGTAATAAAGAAATAGATAGAATAACTGATAAGACACCCTCCCACAAGCGTGACCCCTGACCTCTGACCCAACTCGGCAGGGCGACCACTGGTGTGGATGGCCAAACACACACACACACACACACACACACACACACACATACACACACTAAAGACTTTCACTCCTATGGCACGAGCTCCTCGCCTCTCTCACACACTGTCACTCTCTACCACACGCGCTTTTCGAACCCCAGGACTGTCTCAAAGCGAGAGAAAGAGAGCAAATGGCACATCCTCCTCCTTATATCACACCCGAAGAGGAGCGCCGTGTGAGTAGACACGGCCGCAACACCCCAGATCGCGAAGCGTTATTGAAAACGGAACAGAAAGCGACTCGAGGGGGAGGATTCGCTCAGATGCCGCTTCTGCGAAAAAGAGGGTTTGGGTTTGGGGGATGGGGGGGAGGAGGGGGAGGGAACATGTCCACTAGATGTGATACCTAGACTGCGCTTAACGTGTTAATTCGGCCGGGACCAATTATCGTCGGGGTATGGGAGGGGGGGGCGAGTCCTCTCGGGTGTTTACGAATCTGTCCCCCTCAAAAAAAAAAAAGAAAAAGAAAAAAATAGACCCAGGGTCGTCTTCTCGTGTGAGTGGGTCTGTCTGTCTGTCTCTCTGTGTGAAGCGGACGTCCAGTTTACCTCCAAAAAAAGGTGTTGGAAGAAGCCGAGATAAGGATAAAAAAAAAAAAAAAAAAAAATACGGCATTTTCTTGGGGAAAAAAAATAATAATAATTCACTTTTATGGTTCCGAACCTGATCTTGCTTCCTACCTGAATTTCATTCAGTCCCTTCTTGTATTTCCACCCTAATGGTCTCTGAATTTCAGTCCCCTTCCTTGTGGTCTCTCACGTCCTTGGTCCCTGTGTGTGGCAACAGTGTGCTGCTGCTGCTGCTGCTTCGTGGTTGTGTTAGTCCTTCAGAACAACGAGAGAGAGAGAGAGAAAAACACATATATATCCTCGTCAGCATCAACTGAGTGATGACACCTTCAAACTCTCATAAATAAAGTGACTGGACGCATGCGTGTCATCAAGCTAGTCATGCGATTACACACACACATAAAAAAAAACAAAAACTGTGATTTTCTCCTCACATGTCTGGGTGGGTGGGTGGGTGGGTGGGATGGTGGGTGGCAACCCGGGTGCTGTGTACACAGCCTGACGTCAATGAGAATTCTTACGCAAGGAGAACGACAATTCCGGGGCCTAAAAGCTAAGCTTACAGCCGAGTCACACCACCTGCTGGCCACGACACCGAAGGCTAAGGACACTTCTTTTTTGTCCCTGGCATTTCCGAAAAACCACACAGTCCTCCCCCGCCGTCTCCCTACTCGCCTTGTACGCTCCATAACATCGCACAGGTGTTATATTAATGAGCTTTAATTAGTAACAATACATTCCAAACGAGGCAGCGGTGTGAAAAAAAAATATATATATATACGGTTCCTACTTCTTTCTTAATCTCGCGGTGATAAAAATAATATACGGTTTCTATCTTCTTTCTTAATCTGCCGTCTCGTCTTGTATCTTGATCTATCGATCACCAGGGACGGAATCATTTAAAAAAAAAAAAAGGGCTTTCAATGTGACGGACGAATTTATGTTATTCGTTGCAAGCGTGACGAATATTGCAGTCGCTTGCAGCCACACCCACCCAGAGTCAGAGAGTTGGGATTCCGTTCCCGTGTGTGTTGGGGCTTTACGGAAGCGAGGCTGGCAAGAGCTCGAAGCTTCACGAACCGCATCGAGTGAACCCTGAGTCGGACCTGAACCCTTCCTCTCTCTCTCTCTCTCTCTCTCTCTCTCTATA
>JAYMFT010262746.1:0-10744 GCA_038088735.1 Panulirus argus
CATCTAAATTACTTGAGAGCAGAAATCCCTCACATTTCGTATAAGTGATATAGTAAAAATGCTTAGTCAAATAGAGAGACAAATAGTATGAATATTCATAGTTTTGACCAATTACCATTGCGATATCTTTATCATTTCAGGTATATATAAATACCTCTGTGGAAATGATGATAGAGTATTATACATTCATATATAGATTCACACAAACTGAATTTGTTATGGCTCGCTATGTGTCAGCAGGTAAGGGCCACATGCATAGTGAGAGTGTATGTGGTCTTAGAATTCTCCTTAACACCTGAAGAGAGTGATAAAGACAGTGCGCAAGCCTTATCAGCCCTTTCTCTCCGTGAGGTGTTAACCCAGGGAGGAATCGACTCACTGCTTCGAAGCTTTCATTTCAAGCAACTTGCAAACTTCCACTGTTCTGAGTTTTCCTCATCATGTCCAGGTTGTTACTAATACCTACAAAGACCTCACTGTACGTGGTGTTAACGTCTGTTTTGTTAAAGTAATAAAGAAGTTAAATTGCGATGTCACTCCTTCCTTTCCCTGGCGTTTGAACCCGAGAGTATCGACTCGTGAGTTCGAAGCCGTGAGACCGCGTCAGTCCTCCTCCTCCGCCACTGTTATATTGTTATATGAGTGTTACCTTGACCTAAGTATGGAATAAATATAGATAACTGGCATTTTTTTTAAAGGCTAATGATAAATAGCCATAACTTGATAATTATTCAACTGCCCATGGCATTAGCATTCGAATTCAGTCATTAAATAACGTGATTTAAATTTGTGTACATGTCACTCCATAACTAGATCTACTGGATATCTTTTCATGTCATATTTGGCTACCTATTTCATTATTCATTAATTTCAGTAAGAAAATAAACCTCATATCAACTACTGGATAAAAATAAATGTAAAATTTAATATATTTAATGTGATACACAATTTGTGTTCTTTCTTGTGTCAATAGATGGCATGAGAATGCACTTTTCCATATTTGAGAAAGAAAATATTGGAATCTTGTTAAAAAATCACGTTTTTCATGGCTTTTCGATATTTTTAAGTATCAGTCATCAACCATGAATATGTATTATTAAATTATGATTTATAATATATAATCAGATATATCTTTTGATATTCTTTGTAACCATTGGACTCAATCTTTGAATTTTTAAAAGTCTTACTTGAGACTTACAGACAAGAAACATTCTCTGGTAAGTTGAGGATCCACATCAACATTTAATGATACAAAGATGACTTCGGGAGTGATTTAAATTGGATTTCGTACATTTGGATAAATTTTTTGTTACGGAGTATCACAGTGGATGTGATGACCTTGCCCGAAACAAACTGATTTCATTTGAATGACAGAATTTACAGACACGCGAAATTCTGTGAAGTGAGTAGCCTTATCAAAACTTATTGATATAAATATGATATAAGTAGCGACTTGAATTAGAATTTTTAGGCTTTGATAAACTTTTTGTTCCGGAGTATCGTAATGGATGTGACAATGTGTCTCGAAACTCGCTCACATATCCTATAAATGATATAGTCAAAATGCTTAATCAAAGAGAAAAATAATAGAATTATTCATAGTTTTGTCCATTTAGCATTGTGATATCTTTATTGTTCCAGGTATATGCAAATACCTCTGTGTAAATGATAATAGAGTAATAAACATTCATATAAATTCATACAAAATAAGTTTGTTATTGCTTGCTATCTGTCAGTAGGGAAGGGCCACATACATAGTGAGAGTGTATGTAGTCTTAGAATTACAACTGCAGAAGGTGTTAATGATGTTATGGCTTGTGGATGTACAGGTTGACGTTGACGGCCTTAATGACCCTGGAAATTGACAGGCATAAACCCCAGACATCTAACAACGTATAACCAGGGTAGAAATATTCGACATGCCTTCCATTTTTTCAGGCTTAAGTCTATAAACTTTCTACCATTCCACTTCCCGCGTTAGCGAAGTAGGGTCAAGAACAGATTACTGAGCCGTAGAGGTAAAACTCCACACTTGGCCCCCTTCCCTGTTTTTTCTTTTAGAGAATTAAAAACAGGAGGGGAGGATTTTTAGCCTCCCGCTTTCTCCCGTTTCAGTTGCCATATTTGGCTTCCTACAGATAGTTTAATGATTTGAATAAGAAAATACACCTCATATAAACTAATGGTTCGACTTAAGAGGAGAATTATCATTTTGGTCTTAATATTCAATGCTGGTTGTTTGATTTTTCAATAGATGGCATGAGATTGCACTTTGCTATATTTCTTAAATAATATTGGAACCGTGATTAGAAATCACGTTTTTAATGCCTTTTCGATGTATTTAAGTACTATTCATCATTTTTTAAGAAAGTATTTTTTTTTAGAATATGTAATATGTAACCACATATTGATTTAGATTTTCTTTTTAACCATTGAACTCAATTTATATATGTTTTTAAAAGTCTTACTTAAGACGTTGCAGACACTCGGAAGTCCTGTGATAGATATAGCAGCCTTATCCAAACTGAAGAATGTAAGTTAACTAGTTATTTGATTTAGCATTTCTAGGTTTTGCTAGACTTTCTGTGACTGAATATCACAATGAATGTGGTAATCTGGCTGGAAACTGTGAGTCTGTTAATGTTCATTATCTGTTGTCAGGGAAGGGACACATAAATTGTGGGAGTGTTATTATTATGGTTTTTGTGTATTCTGTCTGTCATTTTGAAATCGACTCTCAATTCCATTGGGTGGTTGAGGTACGTTTATACATCTAAGATTACTCGTACACTTTCTCCATCCATTCCTAGTGATTTAAAGTAAGCCTAATGTGTTTTCGTTATGAATGTTGTGCACATGAAAAGGGAGCATCACATCATGGGACATTCCGTGTTGTCTTTCATTCATTTTGTTGCTTATTTTTCCAGTTCTTTAAGGACAATCTTATATACTTCCGTTTTTGCTTTGCTCATATCATGCGTTCCCAACTCTGCTGCAGAACAAAATGATTTTTCACATCCCTCCATACTTTGTTAAAAAAATTTTTGTATTTAGCTCAATTTTGCAGCATTGTTTTAAAGAGGCTGAAAAGGCTAATAGGATGTTATGTTTCATTTATAGGACTGTTAGCAATGAGACTCCTAGGGTAGTATTGCAACTTTATCTTGCGTTGGTGAGACCACATTTGGATTATGCGGTACAGTTTTGGGCCCCATGTTATTCTGTTGATATAGATTGTTTATAGAGAGTACAGAGGCGAATGACAAAAATGATCCCTGGGGTTAGAAACCTCACTTGTGGAGAAAGGTTAAAAAGACTGAATATACACTCACTTAAGAGGAGGAGGGCTAGAGGGGATATGATTGAAGTTTTTGAATGGATTAAGGGTATTAATAAAGGTAATATAAATAAAGTGATTTAAATAGAGTCACCGGAGAGTCCAAAAAGTAATGGATATAAATAAGAAAAAAAAAATAGATTCAGGTCGGATGTGAGTAAATATTGGTTTGGAAATAGGGTAGTAGATTTTTGGAATAAGTTGCCAGGTATAGTTATGGAAGTTAGGTCTTTAGGTAGCTTTAAACGAAGATTGGATGTGTTTATGGGTTCAGTCGGTTGGTTGTAGGGTGGACAGACTCATGTCCTGACTTCTTATGTTTTTATACTGGACTGATTAGTATAAAAGAACAGTTCTGTTTATCATTGCCATAATCTCTTAGAATTGATATATGGTTATCGTGTCTCTACATAATTCTCTTTTCCAATGTTGACAGATTGAGGAGTTCCCTTCTGTCTTCATAACTCATTCCAGTCCAGTTTTCAGTCCTGTTAGCATTCTTGTTGTGTTCCCTTGGACTCATTCCAGCAGTCTTATGTGTGTTTTCAACTAAGACAAGATTTTTGTGGCATATTCTAGCTTAGGATGAATATATGTCACATATATAATTTTGAATATGTTATTGTCCGTGTATTTGAAGGCAGTGTTGACATTGATAGAAATATAGTTTAGTTCCATCACATTCTTACTCATATGCTGTTCTGGTGACGGTTTCAGCGTGATTTCACCTTACAGGCACTTCACATAGCTCAAGTTTTGCAATTAATTTACTCATACGTGGTAATCACTGTTTGGTCTGTATCCTGTTTCTTCATGACTTTACATTATCCAAGGTTAGAATTCTTAAGTGATTTGTCTTAAAACTGTTCTACCTTGCCTTGCCTATGTTTCATTTAGATATTTTGCAGGCCTTGTTACCTGTCACTTCTTTCATAATCATAATATCATCAGCAAACATGTTCAGACAGAAATTTACCTCGTCTATCAGTTCATGTATACGTAGATAAAAAAATATATTATCCCAGTGGGCATCCACTTGTCACCCCCAACCACCTTGAAAAGGTTCCCCCAACATGTGTTCATTGTTCCTTACAAAATAGGTAGCTGTCATTCCATTAGAGTGGCCGTTCTGTGACCCCAGCTTGTGTGTTGAATTTTGTCAATAGTCTTCAGAGGGTGACAGTATCAAAAGCATCTAGCAGTCCAAAAATATACGATTCATGCGGCTGTTCCTTTTCTCTAGGATGTTGCCCGTTTAGTTTTAAAGATCAAGTTGGTTTATCGCACATGGGGTGAATCCACGTTGTGCCTCACTGTGCAAGTTGTGATAGACAAAAGCACCCTTTTACTTATAATCTGAATACTTTCTTAAGTACCTTGCAGGTTATGCTTATTATGGAAAGTGTCCTGTAATTCAGGACTACGTTTCTGTACTATGTTGGTTGTCTACTATTTCATTGCAATGTTTTCCTTATTGAGGGAGTTTTCATTTTGCTTTCAGAGTACAGATGGTGGGGTGCTATCTGGACCATGGACTGACTCTGTGTATGACTAACTAACTCCATCTTCAGCCTCTTCACGTCCACCGGACTTCAAATTTTTCAAAGGTAGCTTCCCCCTGTCGTTGTTGGCAGTAGTAGCTACATCTTCAAACGTGAACACACCCAGAAAGTTTGTGTTAAACTCCTTATGTATTGTCATCTGTTCCGGTAATTGTTACAGGAAATTGACAAACACAATCATGTCCTTAGTAGACTTACTTATCATAATCAGCTTTCCCAGCCTGACCTCAGGGCTTGTCCCACTTGCTGTATGGTAAAGTGTTTGTTTCCTGTCTCTCTTTTGTAGATATTATTTTGGTTTCTGCTCGTGAGAGCTGGCCACCTATTTGTTCCAGGCACTAGGTACACCACGTGATACTCAGGTATATTACCAGTACTACCCGCCTGGGTATTGGGAGGGATAGTGACGGCTTGCGTAGTGAGCCAGCACTTCGGTGGATGTCAAGTTGCACCCCTGTGACCCAGGCAGCTGTCTTTCTTTTCTCTCTGCCTCACCCAAACTTGGACTGCTGGTATTCTGTGTACAAACATAAAATCTTTCCATGTCAAATATAACATTTGACTCACATGTCTCATTATTCGTAACTCTGTATTTTCGTGTGGTGAGCGCTATGCGCTATCTCTCCGTTTTGACCAAAAGGTAGAAGCAGTAGATAGATGCAGTAGGTGAAAAAAAAAAAACATTTAGGCAGGAGTACTTGGTAGAAAAATTGGGTAGAAGTAGTCAGTAGGAGCATTAGGCAGGAGCCTCTGCAAACACTGCGGTAGACTAGCCCTCTGGCAGTGGGCCGTTAAGAGTGAGGCGCTGCAGGCTAAGGAGTGGCACTAGAGTTCACCGGCTAATGGAGACTCTATTACTGTGCCCACCCCCCTTGAGGGAGTTCCGGGAATTCACGCAACACACACACACACACACACACATACCAACTTAAGCGAGGTACCCACTCTATTGAGTGTTTCGTAGGGGCATTCGTTTTATTATTAGAATTTACAATGAATCAGTTATTGATAGGCTATGGCTTTCTGACGCCTTTTGGAACAGTCATTTACTTAGCATCTGTGTGAATGGTAGTTGTTAATATGCCTTGGGTGTCTTTGAATAACAGTTATGGAGAGGATATTGCTTCGTTATCTTTTATTTAAGACTCATATATTTCATGTTTGTGGATAACAATGTCATAACATGTAAAGAATATGTCTTTTTGATAAATTATTATTTTTAATTTTTTATGAATATTTAGATGATGTTGTTGCCTGTAGAGGTTCATAGACAGGTGTTTTAACTGGGGAAGGTTCTTTACTTGAGGCAATATGGAAATGCATTATGATTCTGAAAGTTAAGGGGGGCCCCTTTACCTCAGTCACCCCCAAAAAATATGGTGTTAGATAGGAAGGAAGAGGAAAAGAGCCCTACTTAAGCTCCAGCAATCTATCAATTGTACTGAAGGGGAAGAAAATATTAAGGTTATCTAGTACTTTCACTTCTTAGGAGAGTCGATCATTATTGTAATGAATTATGCATTGTCCTTTAAGTGTCTTAGTTTGCCTAAATACTTCCAGGGTAGAGGTCTCCAAGTGAAACGTTACAGTAGTTGGTCGACACCATTACGTATTTTGTTATAACCACCAAATCTTCAAATTTGTTTTTTATCGCCGTTAAAGCATCTGGAAATGTTATAGCCTTCAGTATTAATCTTGTAATAACCATTTCATTGTTGTTTCCCCGTTTCTTCCCTCGTCTGGTGTAGGATTTTCCAAAACAGGGATGGTCAAGGGGTGTATGTCAAATCGACCTCCTGCATGTACCCGTCTTGTTCTATGACCCGTGGTGTGTGTTCTTGTCCATAAACCTTTACGCTGAGTTTGTTGCTCTGCTGCCGAAATTACAGTCTGTATACCTTATCTGTTCCCTGTAGGTGTTTTAGTCCCTTCCTCAAATTAACGTGTGAGTATGTGAAATGAATAGAATTGAATTGAATTTATTTAGTAGCTCAGACTTTAAAAAAAGTATAGAGCAGAGCTCCTACAGACTTTGACAAGCGAATTCAACAGTATGATTAATTAACACAACTGATATTATTACCAAAAAGAAAAAAGAAAATATATAAGCAAAAAATAACAAGTAAAAATTTGTTTCAAGATTACAGATAATTAAGAATGAAGAAAGAATTACCTAATGAACTCTATACTTATGTAAACATATTCAAAACTGACTTCAAGAACAAAGACAAATCTCGAAGAACCTTTACGTTTGTGCTTTGCATCAACAAAATATATTTAAAGTAAGTTGGCCTATGCGTAAAATAATTTGACAAATACATACCTCTTAGTCTCACAATGTCCCTATCAATGCAGTCAAAGAGAACATGGTATTCATCACCTACAACCCCCACGTGTGTGTATGTGTCTCTGTGTGTCTGTGTCTGCGTGTGTCTGCGTGTGTGTGTCTGTGTCTGCGTGTGTCTGTGTGCGTGTGTGTGTGTGTGTTTGTGTGTGTGTGTGTATGTGTGTCACGTCTGGCCTGGCGGGCTGTATATGCTTATGGTGGGATGGGGCGTGAGGCCAGGGTAAGACCAGGTGATTATGGAGGATTTTACCTTTGAACTGTGGTGGATGAGAATGGACGCCACCACACTCATTGTAGAGGAACTGTGGCGGTCACTGGTGGACCGCTCTCGTGGTGCATGTGGAGTGAGGCTGCAGAGAGAACACGGGATAGAGGCCAGCTCTAAGTATAACAGAACCCAGTTCTCCCTGAGTGAAATAGAAATGAAAACCCAATTAGGGGGACCGACAGTCGACATTTACAGAACTGGGAAGTAGTGAGGCAAAGAAAGGCAGACAAGGTATGGATGTTGGATAAGAATATAGTACTTTAGAAACTCGAATGGACTAAATATGGTGTACAGCCGTGTAGACGAGACCCAAAGAACAGGGAGGTTGAGCGAATGTAAAGTAAAGAGCCAAGGGTTGCATGGATATGACGGAGCGATGCAATATACAGAGTCAGGGTTGTACAGATGAGGCAGATCTTCCCCATACAGCACAAATAGGTTATTACACACACACACACACAGCTACAACTACACTGGACATGGACCTACTCAAGCGCTGCCTTTTACTGAATCAAGGTATCATTCACAAGGGCTCATCATACTTACAACTGACTGAATAAACTTTATCAATGGTCTTTGTTGCGAGTACTGATGCCCTAAGAGGATTCCACACTCATTTAGAAGATAATTCAGTCGTCTTTGATATCATTAAGTTCGTTTTATTTGACAAAGCTGTGCCGCCTCGTACCTTGTTATGTTCCAGTAATGGTTCTGGACGCGGAATCTAACGCCAACTGCGACGTTCTCCTGCAGGGTTTCGGTGTACGGCAACCACACGCCTTAACAAGGTTGGCGTCCTGGGTCCATTGCTTCGTCGTCTATGTTGCCAGACTCTACCTGCTGGTGGTGGCAACGGGAGTGTGGAGTCACCTTTGACAAGGCTGTTGAAGAAAGTAGGTAGAGTCTCCTCGAGGAACTTTTCGCCCTAAGAAAGTCTATCCTTTCCTTGCTTCTGATTGTAGCGCAAGCGGTCTTCAAGTTACAGGAGCCACGGAAAAGGCTACTGAAGTTCTGTGACTAGAAGAAAGTAAACTGCTGGTCTTCATTCCTTGCAAATCTGTGGTCACTTCCACCATCTCCAGCGGTTTATGTATTATTTCACAATTGCCCCAGGAGCCTTTTCTTGAAAAGGTCCTGGTGTTACCCTAGGAACCCTTCTCCAGGAGATCCTGCAGTTCCAAGGCTGCGCTACTTCCAGGAGCAGGGAAACAGATGGACTCTTTTAGCATGAGAAGATCGACGAGAATGTTACTCCCTCTCGTCAACAGGCGACGATACAACCTCACCCAAGGGTTGACCCTTTCACTCGCGGTATAACCACAGACATGCGGAGTCCGGTAACACCTCTCTGGTGGGTTAATCTAGCCTTGCGGACGTATCCCACCGCGGATGTAAACATTTCAACTTGGGGTCACAACACACACAGTAGAGACATCTGCCCCTCTCTCGCCAGTCCCTCCAGTCAGGTGTGTGTCGTAGTGGTTCCCCCCGCACCGCCTGGTCCCAGAAGCGGGGCATTCGCGCCACGAAGATAAATCTAAAGTTTATGGAGAGAGAGAGAGAGAGAGAGATGTATGCCAGAGTGGGTGTGGCGACGTGTGGCAACCGTAGGCCAGCCGGGACTCCACCCCCGGGTTCAGCCGTAGCGCGGGTCGAGTGCCTCCCCAGACAACCGACAGAACACAGGTGTTCCCGCTTCACACCGTCTCGCTCGCGACGTGACTGCCGTGGTGTCTCCCCTTGTCTCGCGCGCCCGGCTCGAGACGAGAGACAAGTCTCTTCTCGAGACTCAGTTACGACTGTCACTCATCTTGTGTTCTCGTGAGTTACGAGTCTGGTGACCGTGTCTCTTGGTGTCTTATATAGTCTCTATCTACCGAGAGACCCTCACAGGTGTCTCGCATGTGCCAGGAGTCTCGCTTCCCTCCTGATTTCTGACGTGGTTCCTGCTGAGGCGCCTCATGCAGCAGGTGACCTCCAACAAGTGAGCAGGTCAGAACACAGACTAACCCCAAGTCCTCGGCTCCTCTCATCAAAGACAGTACATAGACCATTTACCATTTCCACTTTTCATCCAAAGGAAACGAGAACGGAAAACAAGTGCTTCACTTTATGGCTGAAGTATAGCGTGTAGAAGGGACGTTTCCCGTTAACTTCTGTTGCGATTGATGGTACAACGAAACGCCTGGAGCCCCGGATTATTACATACGGTTGTTATAACAGCAAACGACGAGGCCAAAACGACGACTTGCAGAGCCCGTGAGTACACGCCAAAAGGTAGTGGAAACATTCTTAATCTGACCAATGAACAGATACTTTACGGGAAAGGTTCTCCTGTAAAGTAGGTAAAGTTTTTTCGGAAGGAAGCGAGAAACAGAATTTGTTCTTATCAGAGCTGTGTGCAATTTCCCTGTGGCCGCAGACCCCGCCAGGCTGGGGCAATGTTTAAGAATTTAGGAGCGAAGTTATGAATATCTAAAAGCAATATTCGTACCAATGGAAGATGCTTCGCTGTACATCCTTTGTGGGTGTGTGTGTGTGTGCGTGAATGTGTGTGTGGGTGTGTGTATGTTTTATACTCGTGTTGCTCCGTCTCTTGTCTTTGTATAAATGTACCATGTTATTACTCTTATGTATACACACACACACACACACATACACACACACACACACACGCACACACACACACACACACACACACACCATCCTAAGTCAGGTATGTGTGTGTGTGTGTGTGTGTGTGTGTGAATATGTGTTACCGGACTCCACCTACCTATAGTTACACCACGAGTGAAAAGTCACCCTCGACGAGGGTGTATCGTCGTCAACAGATGAAAAAGAGTACAGTCTCTTGGACTGATTTTTGATTTGTGCCGGAACCCCAGCAAATCTATCGTGCACCCCATACTCATCCTGTGAGCGGTAGCGCAAAAGGATTACATGGGTCACAAAGGGTCTTAGTCAGACCCCCAGTGGGTTGATGATATTACATGCATTACATAGTTACATAGTTTTATATGTTAAGTTCTACCCACTAGATGCAAAAAGTGGATACAAAATTAAAATTTCAGGTATCTTGTCATTAACAATGAGATGTTGTTCGCCATACTTATCGCTCTTGAGCACGTAGAAATATCTGCTACAGACAGTTTGATTATCTCCGATTCTTTATCTTCACTACTTGCACTTAACACCCTAAGATCAGAATGTAACATGCTGGTCTCTGAAGC
>JAYMFT010262757.1:0-10744 GCA_038088735.1 Panulirus argus
TATATATGTGTCTGTACTATAATATATATATATGATATACATATGAGAGAGAGAGAGAGAGAGAGAGAGAGAGAGAGAGAGAGAGAGAGAGAGAGGATAAGGAGGCAGTAGCGGTGGAGCAACATATTCCCGTGGCTCACGGGAAGTTACCGCGGCCAACATTGTGGGAACATAACCATCGCTATATGTCCGACCGCGTGGCGCGGAGCCTAATTAGATAGTGATAACCACAACTCCTGCTGGTGCATTATGTAGGGCAGGATGGTGCCTCGCTCACCGACCTTACGGAAGGGCAGGATGGTGCCTCGCTCACCGACCTTACGGTAGGGCAGGATGGTGCCTCGCTCACCAGCCTTATAGAGAGAAAGACGGTGCCCCGCTTGCCGCCTCTGTAAAGGCCAGGACGAGGCCAGGTTTCAACCCTGCTATCAACGGCCTTTAGTAGACAGACGCGACATCACTTTCCTTCTTCCTTGTGGTACAGCTGCGCCTGTCAAGAGACGCGTTCCCTCCCACTGAACATAATTACATGGTTGATGCGAGCGCGTCCGTCCCTCCAGCCATCTTATAAACAACTCCTCGGTACAGACTGAATCTTTCTGGCAGTCGAGTCTGTTGTATTTCTGTGGTGTACCCGGGGATATAGAGGAAATAATGGTCGTTCCGTATGGGACTAGAGACGAGATTAGTTTCATCAGGCAACTGGTGAAGAAAGTTTTGAGAAAGTTATGTTTACTCGCATGTTATTTGAACATTTAATGATGATATTATTGGCGAGGCATATTCTCAGATTTCCCTACACTAATGAAAGTTTGAAATACAAATATTTGGATTTTGGTATACACGTACAGGCATTTACTAACCACCTTCATAAAACAAATAGATCGTGTGAATGCCTACAATAAATGAGGTATCACAACTGTAATACCTTTGTAAATATTTATGTCGAAAAGATTTTAAGGCTCATTTCATAATATTTTTGATTTAGTAAAACTTTTGATAACACTTGTGACGGAACAGATCCTCATTCGTAGTGTTGCCCTTGCTGCAGTGAACGGGGTAGAGGTTACTGTGCATTGTTTGTAGTGGTCAGCTCCCAGCTACTGATTCTCTCTTTCTCGTTGAGAACTCGTACATTCAAATGGAACAATATGAAGAAGTTATCGCAATATGTGTTGCAGTAGGTGACTATTGCCATCCTGTTCCGTTCAAATACAAAACAACTTTCTAACAGTATTTTCATCAGGCTCTAAAGTACTAAAGAAATTACATAGATAGAGGAAGGAGTCCTTTTCCATGCACTTGGTCCCTCGTGGGTACATTTTATGATGATAGCTGGATGATACATCTCCCTCTCTCTCTTTTCTCTCTTTCTCTCCTCTCCTCTCTTTCGCAGTGTAATGAAGATTCTTTGTCTGTTATAAGCAGGATGTTTTCCTCGCACAGTTAGCTCTAGACACGAAATTTGATATATATATATATATATATATATATATATATATATATATATATATATATATATATATATATATATCTATATATATATATATATATATATATATATATATATATAATCAACTCGTAGTCTGGGGTTCATGTCAAAGATTCAGCTTCTGGTGAATGTTTTGCGTGGAGCCAATGTTATTGCCTCTGAAATCACTTAATTATGTTGCATGTAAATGCTTTGTATTTAATACAACACACTTTTACGAGAGACGGAGCATCTTACTTGTTAATGCCTGTTTCTGGCCACAGGGAAAGTCAATTTATGAAACATTTTGGAATGATCGCTCGTCAGAAGGTGAAAATGGAGTTCCAGACTTTCGGAACTACCAAGGAATAAGTAATATTATTTTTTTTCTTTTAGGTAACGTCACTTACCTATTTCATGAATCACGTTAGGCAACCAGAGTGGCTGCTAGACGAGACGTCTCAGCCACAACGGCTGGACAAACCTCGGAAACACCGTTGCGACCCTTAGGTATGATGCCGTGACCTTTAATCTGACCCACAAGGGAGAGAACAAGGATCCTGCCGAGCTTGTCTCCGCTTCGCTAAACCTTTGTTCACTGCAGTGCACTGTGAATGATTTCTGTCTGTAAGATGACTTTCTGATCGAATCCCAACTCGGAGTAAATCTTCAGGAGAAACTAAATATCAGTCGTTTATGACTAAGATATTTCAGTAGAGTATTATGTGTCGTATAAATCTGCTGCATTACACAGTACATCTTACTGGTAAACAGACGTTATTTGCTGATTATTCTGGGCAATACTCAAACGAAACTGTTTATCAACACAAAAGAAAAATTGTAAGTTGTACCAAGTAAGGATATGAGTCTCGGGTGTTATAGAACGCCATCATCGCTGAACCCTGTCTGAAGATATCAATTCAATGTCATTACCATTGTTCCATCTGACGTGGATTGATTGTAAATGTATCATTTGTTATACATCATTGTCATGTCCTCGCTAATTATCCACTAGAATTATTGTAGGGTTGGTGTGAAATTCTGATTGCTCTCGATTAATTATTTTTACATTGAGTGAATAAGCGTTTAGATTTCCTCTTCAAAAGTGTCTCATGTTAAGTAAAAGGGATCTGCATAATCAAGAAAAAAACTGTCTTTATCTGTAATTTTGTGTCTGTTACAACTTTCAAAGTAAGCGTTGATATGAGACAGTATGAAATCGCTTTAACTGAATCATATGTTTTCATTCAGGCCTTAAACGAAATTTTCATCAGGTGATATTTTTCGTGATATTCTCACTTACATTAGTCGTCTGATTTCGAACATTTTACTGACGCTCCTTCCCATTCATTCTCTCCTGTGTTCTAGGGCGAAGATAGACTTCTAGAGAGTTTCATCTCTAAGACATTCTAATTGTGGTGAATGAATAGAGTGGAATAGGACCGATTTGGGCGGAAGAGGGTAACGGATCAGGTTGTAGAAACGCCTGGCGTCCACTTAGAAGGTAAGAAGACACTGATTTGTTTTCTGTTACTCGTAGTTAACGCTAACCACTTGCACTTCTGACGTTAGGTTTGTTCTACATTAATTTACGTGGATTTTTTTTAAACATTTCATTGTTCCATATTTTTCCGTTCACTTTTGTGCTTGTTTTCTTATGTAGAGAGACATAAAATTATTCATATTCTTCCGAACTTTTATATCACTTGCCGTGAAATGAAATCACATTCAATATCGCGTTCTGTCCTTGAAACTTTACATCTCTTAAAAAGAAAAGATTAAGTAGCATCACAACCATACGACGATCTGATGATGACGAGGAGAACTAACACTTCCTCTAAAACTCAAGTAAACTACTGGTAATGATACAACCTGTCGAGCATACATGCAACAGTTCGTGAAGCCTGCACCATACAACCTTAGATTCTAAATCTCCCAAAACGCAGCACTGACTCAAAAACAAAGGACTGTATCTGTGTACGGTGCTTATTACTCGCGGACTCAACACCCAGTTCCAGTCCCCAGCCAAGTTGGTGTCACAGTTACCCATCTGGTAATACACAAGGACCTCACTAAAAAGATTTCTCCTTTTCCCCGCCAGGGATGTTATCAGAATGAGCAATACACAGGAAATGGGATTTACTCCCTTGTAGACTACGCAGGAGATAATCTGATGATATTTTTTCGAACTTTTTGCCTTAGTTTGCACTGACTTTCTAATTAGAATTCATGTTCCATTGTGATGGGCAATAAAGGAAACTAGAAACTCTCGGTTAATTATTTCAGAGAATATCTTAATGTCTTCATTTTTAGCGTTCTTTTTCTTGCCGTCAGCTTTGTGATATTACGTTAAGGAACAAAACCTTTTTTACTTGTCAATGTTATATGATACGCTCACGTCTGATACAGTCGTATGTCATGATTATGAGTCGAGGTGAGATACTGTACTCATGAGTACATAAAGATCGAGGCTTATGTCTAGATAATAACATCTTGTTTGTCTTCATTTCTTACTCAGTATGAGAAGTGCACTATCGCTATCTGTGTGGTAATGGGTCAGTTGTCCTTTGAATTTTAATCAAACATCTTCATCCATGTAAGAATGAGGTCACATAAACATAGTAGTAGTAGTGGTAGTAGTTGTAATAGTCCTACGTAGAACCACTGTTGATTATAGTATTCAGCGAGAGAGAAAAACCTCTTCCCATTCCGGCAGTAGCAACAAAACACGTTCACTAGCACACATGTTGCTGCCTTCCTCCCGGCAATGGTGCTGGTGTATTTTTCTGCGAGGGAATGGAATGTTGACGTAACTTGACTCAGTTGATGTCAGCACAATCTGCCTGTCTCGTCCAACCTGTCGTAGTGACTTGGGCGAGGAGTATTCTCTTATGTGCATTTAGTCAGGCGGCCAAGTTCTTTCTCAGGTTTTCGTTCACACTTATAGTTTGAGAGAGAGAGAGAGAGAGAGAGAGAGAGAGAGAGAGAGAGAGAGAGAGAGAGAGAGAGAGAGAGATTTGGATTAGAATGAGTAAGTTCTCCTTCCTTGGATAAACAGTTGGCTGTCCTGAAGGACGGAATGTAGGGTTCTGATTGAGATGCATCATAGTTTATCTATTATCGCTAGAAAAAAGAAGAGTACACATACACTTCTCAGTATGCAGTGGAATGCACAGGCAGTATCAAGCACATTCAGTGAATTCATCTGTACCATCCAATGATCACAGGAGACAAGTCAGTCGTTCAGGGATTGGCAAATACAGGAAGATTTAGAAGTATAATTTAGGCCTAATTCCCTCAGCGATCAGGTTACGTGGTTCCTTGAAGGACGGTGTCAACTTACGAGGCTTCTGGCACTCTCTGTTTTATAAAACTTGTTTTTTTGAGTAACTTACCACATACATCATTTGCTAAGTGGCTGTTGTTGTAACAGTACCGCAATGTGGACCCCTCTTGTTATGTTTCCCGTCGGTGTCTGGAGTGTCAAAGAAAAGATCAGTGTTTGATGCTTGTGTTGTCAGGACCCTGAGATTTACCTACTGCCCACAAGACGATGTGGCAACAAATGAAGCATAAATTCGTTGAGAAAAAGAAAGTGACAAAAGAGGTGGTTCATTATGGTTGTTTTACCGCCATCAACTCAAGCAAGCAATACTAGCATGGAAATCGTGTATCCTGTGTCCACCCTAAAGTGTCTTAGACAATGATGGGGTAGACTTGTAAGTGTGAGAATTTTCTCTATGATCCCTTCTTCATTATACCTTATCCTTCTGCATTCTGACATTAACAATTTTCGTGTCTTTCTAAAAGTCTTCAGAAATTTCTGACCCAACTGCACAGTGAAGGTCGGTATGTGTGGCTGTCGTCCCTCCCCTTGAAGTGCAAGAAAGACCCTGATGACGGTGAACTGAATGGGACAAGTTGCGTCTATATTCCACTAGGGTACGAAACGATAGCTAGATAAGTAGCTCCTCCGCAGGAGGTTCAGTCCCTTGGTGAATATAGAGCAGAGCATCAGTATGAAGACGTCCAAAGGAGAAATTGATTTTGGGGATCATGAGTTCTTTTATTGAATTAGTGGCCAAGCTTAATAGTTAGACCTTTCTCGTTCGCTCCTATATGGTGTGTTTAACTCTTCCATTTCATTAGTGCACCCCCCCTCTCCAACCCTTCTCTCTCTAACCACCTTATTAAAAATAGTGCAAACTCTTTCGTGATAGTCCACCGTAGTGCAGTGTTAGGCTTCCATTGATCGTCGGGAACGAGCATTATCACCCTCTCGTGAGGACCTGGGAGCAAGAGCAATGACAGCCCTGGCTCCCGGCCTGCACTGGGTAAATGACCTCGGAAATTAAGGAAACGGTATCTCTTTCTCTGGAGTGTGTTTATATCATGGGGCACAACCCACCGAGCCATGAAGAGTTCGTGAACACCAAGCACCAGCAGAATAATTATTCTCAGGTTATTTTCTTCGTAAGACCTGCAATCGGAGACTTTTTTTTTTTCTTGCGTTTCCTTAAAGATTTGACGAAGTTTTTGTTTCTTCATTTTCACACTCCTTTCAAACTGACTTCAGCTTTCTCCTCACAACACTCAGTCACTTGTTACAGCAACAGAAACACCCTTGCTAAAACACTTGTATCATTGGCCAGTGTATGCCTCTGTCGTCTAACTGCACTGAAAGTATGGGATGGCTGTAATTATGAACTTCAGTGTCAGTTGGTCTCGTTACGGTCTTGTTTGCCTATGGCTTTGGGTTGCAGGTGATGCCTATGGCGGTTGCGTCCAGTATTTCAACCCGGCGGTTGTGGTGACGGCAGCAGCGTTCTGTATACGATATCAATGTTACATCTCCAAGAAGATAACTTGAATTAGGTGTGGCCAGGTAAGCTGCAGTTTAAACACGATACTGATGTGCTGCACGTCGTCTGTATGCCCTTAAATGAACTATAAAGTGATGGAGAGAAATGAACAGGAACGCGTCACTACAAATGTGGTGCTAGAGCTGTGAGTAATGTATGGATGGATGGTCCTCAGGTCTTCAAATAAATCCCACACCGAGGGTGCTCGTCCAGTGGTGTGGTTCTTTCAGTCTCTCACGCTTGGTGGATCAGTCAGTCACTGAGCATGGATTTATGGCAGTTCGGGTAAGCATGTCTGTTAATGAACTGGGAGAGATGAAGACTACGCTACCGAATCTTGGATTAGGATTGGCTAACAGGGCAAATGGTGATTTTCTTCCATCTTTAAGCAGCGTTTTATCATCGACTCGCAAATGAATACCTCAACCTTAGAAGGAATCTCATGATATCTACTATTGGGAAATCACGATCTTGTAATATGCGGCCAAGAGGGAGTCTCTTTAAGGATCTTGCATGCCTCTCGGAGCAAATGTCTTGTGGTACTTCACAAAAAAAACGCACTCCTTCATTGCCTTCCATTCTCATCGTGTTGCAACAGCAGTCTAACTTATCACATCTTACAAGTGCAACCTTGATGTCTGTTTTTATTCAATACAGCTTTTATTTCTTTCAGATATTGAAATTAACCGAATGGGTACCTTTTGCGTTAGTATATGTTTGGTTAAATGGAGCAGAAGCTGCATTTCATACAGTCTGGACTTCGAGGATGCTCATATATCAACCATCTTAGGGAACATTTTCCATGTTTGCAATAGTATTTGTGAGAGTACAGCACAGTTCATCCTGAATCTTCCAATTATCCGCTATAAGCCTCGTTAAATCGTCCTTTGATGTTTATTGCTCTTTGGTTTTATTTCCAATGCTGTAGTTCAGGAAGAGCTCATCTGAGGATATTACCATCTAAACACGAGGTATAACACTCACATACCATATCTTGACTCAAGATAACAAACCTAACCTTTAATCCTTTTAACTTTTTCACCATAACTGCTGGCCGGAGCCCTTGGCAAGCATTCTTATTGGTACGTTGTCAATAGCCCTCGATGGATCCCAGTCAGCCGCAGCTTTATTTCTAAACTATTTTTCGAAAAATAGTAGACTCAAGAAGGAAATGAGTCAGACAAATACACAGGGAGAAGGAGAATGGGGAAGCGGTCGTGGAGGGAGGATGAAAGGGTGAAAACATGAGAAAACAGAAAGAGGAGCAGAGGAGGAACAGACAGAGAGAGGACCGGTCAGAAAGACAGACAGACAGATATATATATAGAACTGATGGAGAAGAGGAAGAAAAACGGATAGAAAGGGGAAAAGAATGAAAGAGGAAAGGATGGAGAAATGCAAAAAAGGAAGAGTTAAAATTTATTTCAAGCAATGTATCTCCATTCCTGAATTTAATGTCAATTTTCGAGTGAAAACAGTTGGATTATGATCGTGTGGATCATCCTTACACATGGGGATTAGGACAAGTACTCATTCATGCATCCGCATATATAAGTAAGTGTTTACAGCAGCACAGGACATTGTTCAACATCAGATCTGAGCATTCGGGAAAGTGGCTAGATCATTTTATTCTTATGATCTTGCAGTAATGAAATCGTTTAAAAAACAAGATGAATTGTAATCTTCTTAAAAAATTTAAACAGGGATCACTCTTGCTTACAGAAGACGAAGACTAACGGTGAATTCAACTGCGTGTCTGGCCCAGATGTCAAGCTCCTGCTGGGAACGAAACCCGGCGAAGTCTGGTATACTTGCGTTTTGGGATCGGGTACACGCCAGTGTCGGCTGAGCCCCATCTGAAGTCTTATTGGCTGCCGCTTGAGTGTTACCACTTTCTTGTATTGTGGAAATAACTTTTCGACCTGATCTGACTTTCTGATTTGTTTATGTCTTCTTTCTTTTCTTACTTTGAATTCAGAAATGTCTCCATTTTTTCTGTTTTACACACAAACAAGAGTCCAAAGTGCATTTTCCTTGTTGATTGTACGGAAATGATCCCACACAGTACTTTTAATTCTACGTCCAAAAATGTTTTCTTTGAGTCATCGATTGGTCGTAAGTCTTGGTGTAGACAAAACACCATCATGAGTTGAGACACAGATGTGTCTTTCTATGACAGGATACTTGAAGCTAAATAAACATGATCATCTTTAAGGCAGTCTGAATCATGAACCCTTTAGCTACCTCTGTGAGCAGGGTCAGCACCTCTCGAAAAACATAGATTTGTAAGCTTCACAAATTATCAAATGCACTTCAAGTCAGTTACTCTACTGTTTTCCAGAGAGTCTGAATGATTCAGGAAAATGTGTAAGATGAATAGTCTTGATCCAGGCTGATGATTTACACAGTTCCAGGTACTGAGTGGAGAACAAATCTTAAAACACGCCAAGGCTGGGCTAGAGTTATTACAAGGCCTTGATATGTTCTAATAAGATGAGGGAGCAGCAAGGGAGGCTTCAGCATTATCATACACTAGTACGCCAATGCTAATAAGCCATACATCCCAGAGATGTATGAACAACACGGAGATAGTGGCTCATACATTCCAGAGATGTATGAACAACAACAGGCTGATAAGCCAGAAAATCCCAGGTTGGTATGAACAACACAAAGCCGCCAAGGCATATACGTAAGAAATGTATGGATAACACAAACCTAGTGAATTATACTTTCAAGAGATATATGTACAACACCAGTTGCATAGCTCCAGTGTATACTGAAACACCAACAGTTGTTATGTATGGTAATCTCAATATTTACCCACTGGCGGGCTCAGCTGGAGTGAGGAAAAGATATACTGTGGATATAGCTGAAGAGGACTCTTGTCAAGGCTGCTGCACAGAAATAGATTATCCTCGTGAGCCTCTTGTCATAGACAGGGCCGAGCAGAGCCAGCAGGGAACAGATTGCCTTGTGGCAAAAGCTTGTCGAAGGTGCTCATAGACAGATACTCGAAGGAGTATTGGTCGAGAGAAACTGCGTTATCCAACACGCTAAACAGGCGGTGTGTGGTGTTGGTAAGACCCACTGTGATTGTAAGACCTCACTATAGGTACGCGTATGTACTGTTTGTCTAGGACTTCCGCACGAGGAGGGGGCCCCAGGCACACATCCCATCTCCTGGTACCCCCGGTACAGCCTGGGTACAGGTATCCTCCAGTTGCGGAAATTAAAGTAGCCAAACTCTTTGCCAGATCTGTGGAATAAGGAGAAACGTTTTATATTCTCCTGAGACCTCAAGCCATATCTTCAGTTCACGAGAGTGCACCGAGTCATTTCCTTTGATCAGAAAGTCGGGAAGGAATTCCACTTGGAACTCAATGATATACGTATATATCAGAATACCAGAAGGATTTCTATGAAATGCTAATCACATACTTTTAAGGGAATATACATCAGAGCAGAAATATTCTCTCAGAAACACATATACACACACACATGCAACCCCACCGCCACACGCACACAAATACTGTTTTACGTATGTTTAATTTGACCGTCTTTATTTACGTATAGTGCCGCTAATCTGTGTTGATTGGTGTGGCTGGATCGAGCACACTGACGTCAACGCATCCCATCTAAACACCAAACACCAATTTGCTCTCATCATTTCCCGCCACTCAGTCCTGGGCAAACAAGGGACCAGGCATCATTAACCCAGGCAAAGAAGGAGGATCCAGCCCCTCCATTTTCTGAGGCCACTTAGGCTCCCGAACGCCTCTTCAGAAGCTTCGTACGTGGCTGCTTTATTGTAATAAACTATATTTTTTCCAATTATTTATACTGTCAGCCATGCAGAATAGAAGAGTTATATTTTTTCTAACGCATAATAAAATCATATTTTGATATCATCCTGCCTGAGGTGGGGTTCTTGGCTGTCTCGCTTAAGCTGAAGCAAATA
Organism: Panulirus argus; assembly: GCA_038088735.1. Lineage (NCBI taxonomy): Eukaryota > Metazoa > Arthropoda > Malacostraca > Decapoda > Palinuridae > Panulirus > Panulirus argus. The sequence continues at coordinate 10,292 of JAYMFT010262757.1, forward strand.
CAAGTTTTATTTACTTTTCATATCAGAGGGAAATGCTCGTCTCTGATTCATTTCAATAAATATTGATTACAGACATACGGACTCTACTTACTTGTGTATTTGTCTCTCTCTTCAATTTTGTATATCCATCTATGTACATTATCAATATATCTATCTTTATATATATATATATATATATATATATATATATATATATATATATATATATATAAAAAACCCAACGCCCCTTTCACGAACGGGTCCTGTATCTATAACTTAAGAATCCTTTATCCAGGGGTATTTGCAGTTTCAAGGCTGCGCTGCACTCAGGAACAGGGACTAGATGAACTCCTTTGAAGCCGTAAGTTCTTTACGATGATACAGCCTCGCCAAAGGTGGCTCTCTCTCTCTCTCTCTCTCTCTCTCTCTCTCTCTCTCTCTCTCTCTCTCTCTAGGGATAGGGGAGACAGAGTG